>JBBDGP010001469.1:2620000-2898603 GCA_037952835.1 Lithobates septentrionalis | reverse complement strand
CTTACACTGGTGGTCACAGGGAAGAATTTCCCCCCCCCCCTTACACTGGTGGTCACAGGGAAGAATTTCCCCCCTTACACTGGTGGTCACAGGGAAGAATTTCCCCCCCCCTTACACTGGTGGTCACAGGGAAGAATTTCCCCCCCCTTACACTGGTGGTCACAGGGAAGAATACCCCCCCTTACACTGGTGGTCACAGGGAAGAATACCCCCCCCTTACACTGGTGGTCACAGGGAAGAATACCCCCCCTTACACTGGTGGTCACAGGGAAGAATACCCCCCCCCCACCCTTACACTGGTGGTCACAGGGAAGAATACCCCCCCCCCCACACTTACACTGGTGGTCACAGGGAGAAATACCCCCCCCCCACACTTACACTGGTGGTCACAGGGAAGAATACCCCCCCCCCACACTTACACTGGTGGTCACAGGGAAGAATACCCCCCCCCCCACTTACACTGGTGGTCACAGGGAAGAATCCCCCCCCCCCTTACACTGGTGGTCACAGGGAAGAATTTCCCCCCCCTTACACTGGTGGTCACAGGGAAGAATTTCCCCCCCCTTACACTGGTGGTCACAGGGAAGAATTTCCCCCCCCTTACACTGGTGGTCACAGGGAAGAATTCCCCCCCCCTTACACTGGTGGTCACAGGGAAGAATACCCCCCCTTACACTGGTGGTCACAGGGAAGAATACCCCCCCCTTACACTGGTGGTCACAGGGAAGAATACCCCCCCCCCACACTTACACTGGTGGTCACAAAGACAACCTTACAAACATCTAGAAGACTGATGGGTGTCGTGTTGCTTGTTCTGACAAGCGGCATTATTGTACCAATGGAGGTAAATCAGCAGCAGCCTCTGGAGGCGCCCCAGGTGAGGACACCCCCAGCGAGGACACCCCCGGCGAGGACGCCCCCAGGTGAGGACGGTGAGTTCACCTGAAATCTGCACACCTGAGCACCAGGCCTCAGCCTTGTATATCAGCACTGACATGAACCCTCAGGAGACATGCAGCCAATCCCAACATGGAGCTCACTGACATGACTTTCTATGGAAACTTCAAGAAATGACACCCCCTAGTCACCCCAGAAGGTGTGTATGTCCCCCAATCACACTGTGTTCCCATAAAGATCAGAAGCCAGCACTGACACCCCTATTCCCGGGATCCATCCCCTCCCCTCCCCCATAGAGAAGCACACACACATACACACACATAAAAAGGGATACAGGTCAAGTCCAAGTCGAATCCATCCTCCTGGTATCGCCTTTTGTTCCTGCTGACGAACTCCTTGATGATGGCAGTCATGTCGGGGAGCCGGGGGGTGGGGAAGAAGGAGGAGAGGGGGGCTGAGGGTTGGTGAGGGCCCGCTATGGGCCCAGATCGGGGGTCAGCCTCCCTGGGGCTCCCCTCTGCGCCCCCTCCTCCTCCGGCTGCTGCTGCGGCCGCTCCGGGGGCTGCCGGGGGAGGGCCAGAGTCCGGCCGGGAGGGAAGAGGGGAGGGGGAAGGGGGAGGGGATGCGGCCTAGTCCGGGGGCCGCCTCGTACACCTCAGTCACCGTATATCCAACAATGGGCCGACTGCCCTGTCACTCTATGGAGCGCCGCTCGGGACAAGTCCGGGTCTCCCCTCCACCCTCCTCCTCTCCACTGCTCGGTGGTGTCGTGATCCTCCGAGGAGGGAGGGGGGGGGCAGTCCGCGGCTCCTTCCTCCAATGGCCAGCGCTTTAATCCCTTCGTGTCAGGCCTTCTCCGGGGGGACGTGTCACTATACGGCTGGGAGGACCGGGGTGGTCGGTGCAGGAGCCCGCCTGCCGCGTCTCATGTCTCCGCCGTCACACGCTCAGGCTCCCATCATGGCTTCCCTACGAGAGACAGCGAACAGGCTCCGCGAATCCCTCCGCCGCCGCCTCCACTACCCTCACAGATCCCTCCGCCTCTTCTTCATGTACAATATAGTCCGCGCCACATCATCCATCCACCACCGGGAAAACGCCGCTCTGCAACCCCCCCACACCGAGCCGGCCTCAGCGGCACCTCACCCCCCGCTGGACGGAGCCTTCTCCGGGGACGGGCAGGGAGAGGGGTCCGGGGAGAAGTGGAGGGATTCGAGGCTGGGGGCGGAAGGATATTTTTTCCACAGCGGGGACTATTTTTCGTTCCTTGAGGAGGGAGAGTCACGTGGTGTAGAAGTGGGGAACTTTTACAAAATGTCATTTTTTTTACTTCATTTCCCTTTCTTCCTCCTGTATGTGGAGGAAAAGTCACAGGCCTGCTCCACACACCGTGTCCCCCCACTCCACTCATATACCCGGCCTGTACAGGAGAAGACAAATCATAATAACTCCAAATATTCAGAAATGTCATCTTAACCTCCACAATACCCGCCAATTGCCCCGGACAAGTCTCAGCTGTCAGCGCTGTCACACTTTGAATGACAATTCCGCGGTCATGCCATGCTGTACACAAACTACATTATTGTCATTATTTTTAGACAGATAGAGATTTATTTTGGTGGTATTTAATCACCACTGGGGGTTTTATTTTTTCCTAAACACGAAACAAGACTGTATATTGTGAAAAAAAAGAAACGTTTTTCCTAGTTTCTGTTATACAATTTTGAAAATAAGAAATTTTTCTCCTACACTGATGAAGCGGCACTGATAGGCTGCACTGATAAGTCTGCACTGATTAGGCTGCACTGATAAGTCTGCACTGATAGGCTGCACTGATGAAGTGGCACTGATAGGCTGCACTGATGGGCACTGATAAGTCCGCACTGATGCGCACTGATGAAGTGGCACTGATAGGCTGCACTGATGAAGTGGCACTGATAGGCTGCACTGATGGGCACTGATAAGTCCGCACTGATCCGCACTGATGAAGTGGCACTGATAGGCTGCACTGATGAAGTGCCACTGATGGGCACTGATAAAATGCCACTAATTGGCTGCACTGATGGGCACTGATAGGCTGCACTGATGAGCACTGATAAGTCCACACTGATGAAGCGGCACTGATAGGCTGCACTGATAAGCACTGATAAGTCCACACTGATGAAGTGGCACTGATAGGCTGCACTGATAAGCACTGATAAGTCCACACTGATGAAGTGGCACTGATAGGCTGCACTGATGGGCACTAATGAAGTGTCACTGATGGGCACTGATAGGCTGCACCGATGGGCATTGATGAAGTGGCACTGATAGGCTGCACTGATAAGTCTGCACTAATGAAGTGGCACTGATAGGCTTCACTGATGGGCACTGATGAAGCAGCACTGATAGGCTGCACTGATGGGCATTCATAAGGAGGCAATAACATGCAGCACTGATGGGCACACTGATTGGCATCAGTGGTGGGCACTGACAGGCATTACCGCTGGGGAAGAAAGCCGCTTATCGGCACTCCTCTCCTCACGCACTGTCAGTGAGAGGAGAGGAAAGCCGATAACCGGCATTTCCTATTTACACTGTGGTTGGACACAGCTGATCACATTGTAAAGAGCCTACGTCATAGGCTCTTTACCGAGATCGGTGATGTGGTGTGTCACCGCGTGTGGCCCAGTCTGAAGGATGGAATATGACGTTCAGTCAGAACAATAAAGCCCCCGCCCGGCGCTCATTCTAATATAGGCCAGACGGGAAGGTGTTAAAGTGAGTGTGATCTCCCTTGGTTGATTTTTACCTATAGGTAAGCCTATAATAAGACTTACCTATAGGTACATTAATTATCTCCTAAATGTGCACCGTTTAGGAGATATTTACTTGTGAAGCTGCCGGTGACGTCACCGGGCCATGCCCTCTAAAGGAACGATATACCCATGCTATTCCTTCCGCAGGAGTGACATCATCACAGCTCGTCCAATCAAAGGACTGGAGCCCACCAACCTGGAAGGAAGACCGGGTGAAGATGGAAGCCCTGTCAGTGGTCAGTAGTCAATTCGTGCATTTCTCTCCTACATGTAAAAAACCTAGAAAATTACCCAGAACCCCCAAACATTCTATAATATATATATATATATATATATATATATATAAATTTTAGCAGAGACCCTAGCAAATAAAAGCGATGGTTGCAATTTGTTATGTCACACGGTATTTGCGCAGCAATCTTTCAAACGCAATTGTTTATAAAAAAACACTTTTATGAATAAAAAAAAAAAAAAAAACACAATATTTACCCTGATTTGTTTGCATAATGTGAAAGATGATGTTACGCAGAGTAAACAGATACTTAACATGCCACGCTTTAAAATTGCGCGCACTCATGGAATGGCGCCAAACTTTGGTACTTTAAAATCTCCATATGCTTTAAAAATCTTTACAGGTTACCAGTTTAGAGGTACAGAGGAGGTCTTGTGCTAGAATTATTGCTCTCACTCTAACATCCGCAGCAATACCTCAGATGTGTGTTTCGAACGCTGTTTACATACGCGAGCTCAACCTACATATGCATTCACTTCTGCGTGCAAGCACAAGGGGACAGATTGGGGGTTTAAAATATATATATATATCATTTTTGTAGCAAGGTCCTGGATCCCCTTTGGTCTAATGAGAACCTTCAGAGTTAGGGAGAGCTGACCTCCTTTTGTATAGAGTGGGCTACAAAGCATGGTGGGTGTAATGCAGGATAAATTGATGGGCGCCAGACACTTCTTGAATGCAAAGAAATGTATTTTCTCTTGTGGGAGAGAGGATTAGGGCCAGGACACCCTTTAGTAGTTGCAATGTTAATTAGCAGACTCTGAGACTTCTATAGGTAGACAGCCATGCAGGGAAAGGCACCCAGCAGGACACCACTTCTGCATATGTAGGTTCGCTGTCTCCTATGGCAACAGTCTTATAACAGTTTCCAGAGAAAAAGGGGGGGGGGGGGGGGTTGGGCAGTTGCTAAGGCTGACCATACGATTATTCCCACAACTACCTGGTTTATATATAAAAATAATTATTTATTACATATAAAAAACATACAAGGGTGATTTTTAAAAGCAAAATTGAAATAATCAATAAACAAATACTCAGGGTGCCCCTAAGAGATACCTGTTGATGAGATATGTCTCGAAGGTTGACCTTTCCTCTACTAGTTTTGCCGTACATACACTGCTTCTTCAGGAGAAGTAATCTATATTATTATTATTATTATTCAGGATTTATATAGCGCCAACAGTTTACGCAGCGCTTTACAATATAAAAGGGAGACAATACAGTTATAATACAATACAATACAATAGGATTAAGAGGGCCCTGCTCAGAAGAGCTTACAATCTAATAGGGTGGGGCAGGTGGTACAAAAGGTTGTAACTGTGGGGAATGAGCTGGTGGAAGTGGTAGGAGATTAGTTGGAGACGTGATAAACTTTCCTGAAGAGATGAGTTTTCAGGGATTGCCTGAAGGTAGCAAGAGTAGGGGATAGCCGGATAGATGGAGGTAGCGAGTTCCAGAGGATGGGAGAGGCTCTGGAGAAATCCTGGAGATCTATAATCCAAATAATTGAATAAAACACATATCAATTAAATTACACTTGAAAAGCTTATACACTTATAGTTCAGCAGAATAATATAAAAGACGAGTTGCTCACCCGAAAGGTCAGTGGCCAGGTGAAGAACCACATGGCTCAAAAAAGATTCCCCCCGCGGCGGACAAGGGGGGAGTCTTTTTTTGAGCCGCGTGGTTCTACACGCTTTTATCAGTGTTCAGCGTTTTTTACATTGCAGCGCTGAATGTAAGCTGGTGTAATTTAAAAAGAAACACCCAAAAAAAGCTGATGCTTAAAAACACGCATAAACGCGTTTAAAAAATGATGTAAAAAGCGCGTTTTTAAAGCAATGTTCTCCTGCCAACAATCTGACATCCAGAAAGACTTCTTGGAGCATCATGTGTGCATGAAGCCTTAGTGTCACTGGTCCCCAAAAAGTGTCAGTGTCTAGGTTGTCCGCCGCAATATCGCAGTCCCCCTATAAGTCGCTGATTGCCACCATTACTAGTAAAAAAAAATTCATAAAAATTCCATAAAAATATCCCATAGTTTGTAGATGCTATAACTTTTGTGCAAACCATTTAATATACGCTTATTGGGATTTTTTTTTTTAACCAAAAATATGTAGCAGAATACATATTGGCCTAAACATATAAAGAAATTCGATTTTTTACATTTTTTATTGGATATGTTTTAAAGCAGAAAGTAAAAAATATTGTGTGTGGTTTTTTTTTCAGATTGTCGGGTTTTTTTTGTTTATAGCGCAAAAAATAAAAAACACAGAGGTGATCAAATACCATCAAAAGAAAGCTCTATTTGTGGGAAAAAAAGGACATACATATTATTTGGGTACAGCATCGCGCGACTCCGCAATTGTTAGTTAACCACTTCAGCCCCGGAAGTATTTGTCCACTTCCTGACCAGGCCATTTTTTGCGATACAGTACTTTGTCGCTTTAACTGACAATTGTGAGGGCGTGTGACGTTGTACCCAATCAAAATGAATGTCCTTTTTTCCTACAAATAGAGCTTTCTTTTGGTGGTATTTGATCACCGCTGCGGTTTTTATTTTTTGCGCTATAAACAAAAAAAAAGACAGACAATTTTGAAAAAAAAAAAACAATATTTTTTATTTTCTGCTAAAAAAAAACCCCAATAAAATAATTTAAAAAATCTAATTTTTTCATCAATTTAGGCCAATTTGTATTCTGCTACATATTGTTGGTAAAAAAAAAACAAAAAAAAAATAAGCATATATAGATTGGTTTGCGCAAAAGTTATAGCGTCTACAAAATAGGTGATAGATGTATGACATTTTTATCATTTCTTTTTTTTTTTTTTTTTTACTAGCAATGATGGTGATCTGCGATTTTTAGCGTGATTGCGACATTGCGGCGGACAGATCAGACACCTAACTGACATTATTGACACTTTTTTGGGAACCAGTGACATTATTACAGTGATCAGTTCTAAAAATAAAGACATTGTACTAATGGCACTGGCAGGGAAGGGGTTAACATCAGGAGCGATCAAGGGGTTAAATGTGTTCCCTCAGTGTGTATTCTAACTGTATGGGGGATGGGCTCCCTGGAGCAACACATAGATCCGTCTTCCTGCATAGCAGAAAGACAGGATCTGTGTGTCACCCCCTGACAGAACGGAGATCTGCCTTGTTTACTATGGCAGATCCCAGTTCTGTCACTGCGGGGAACGATCACGGGCGGCCGGCAGACATCGAGTCCACCGGACCCGCTGATCGGCTCCCCGCTGGCCAATGGGGGCAGACGCGCGCCCACAGATCGCCGTGTATGAGTCCGACGTACATCTACAGCAATTTTCGCAGCCGAGCCAACCTGCTGCAGTATAACTCCGGCGGCTGGTTGGCAAGTGGTTAAAGTAACGCAGTGCCGTATCGCAAAAAATGGTATGGTCACAAAATCTTCCAGAGGTCAAGTGGTTAAAGTGTTTATAAAGCTTATAAACACATGCCTACACTTACCTCCTCTGTGCAATGGTTTTCCACAGAGCAGCCCTGATCCTCTTCTTCTGGGGTCCCCTGCCGGCGCTCCAGGCCCCTCCTCTTCATTGGCAGCTTTACATGGGGGCACCCATGCAGGCTCGCCCTTGAGTCCCGTTGCTGCGTTCATTGACACAGACAGCAGGGCTCGGCCCCCCCCCCCCCCCCGCTTCCGTGTCACAGGATTTGATTAACAGCAGTGGGAACCCATCTCTCCCGCTGCTATCAATCTGTCCAGTGAGGTGCTGCGTTTGTGCACATCCATAGCTCCCAACTGTCCCTGATTTCGAGGGACTGTCCCTGATTTGGAGCAATGTCCCTCTGTCCCTCTTTCCTCCTCATTTGTCCCTCATTTTGGTCTGATCTATATAGTTGTATATAAAATGCACTTTTTATTTATCAAAAAGTGTTTCCCAGTGCTAAACCTTTCATCTGATTTCTAAATTGCTGCATTTGTACGTTCCAAAAGCTAATATAAAGGAATAGTAGTGGTAAAAAAAGCACTTGTGGGTTTAACCAATCTTGTTTTTTGTACAATTCTCCTTTAAGGGGGCGTGGCAAGGGGGTGTGTCCTATGTCTACATACTTTTGCTGATAGGTGTCCCTCATTCCCATCTCCAAAAGTTGGGAGGTATGCACATCGCTGGATCGGATGGGCTCAGGTAAGGAAAGAGGGAAGTCTGGGGGGCAGGGGGGCAGCTGCAGCACAGAAAATGTTTCACCTTATGGCTTTCCAACCACTTTAAACCCAAAACCAAAAATGTAATATATTGCAGCTTACCAATCATTAGATGTGATGGCTGCATTCATTTTTTCCCTCTGCTTTCACCTGCTGATCTGGTCAGTAATACAGGGGGCACCTTTGGACAGCAGCGTTGTCAGTCTAGGGGAGGGGAGCAGTGTTGCCAACCGTCATTATTTTTACTGGCAGCCAGTAAAAAAGGGGCACTTTTCAACTGCCAGTAAATGCCAGTAACAGGAAAAAGTTGCCAGTAAAAAATATGGCTGGGACGCTCAGCTTGAAACTGCGCATGTGCTGTTCCAGTCCAGAGCTGGACGAGACCATCTGAGTGCCTGTTACAGTGTATTCGGGCAGTGCTGGTGGGGGCGAGCCTGGCAGAGGCGGTGCCTGAGCATGTTGTGTAGTTCATGGTTCAGGGGAGCCAAGGGAAGCGGGCGGAGCCTCATTTGCAGGAAGGCTGGGACTGGAACTGTCACTGCTGTTTAGACTGGAGTGGACTGAAGGGAGTAACCGGCATGGAGAGAGACTGTCACTGTGACTCAGGAGGGGACGTGTCGTGTCAGTGATTTGTGCTGCTGCACACTGCTGACAGTGTCACTGTTAGAATCAATTTCATGTGTGTGTGCCTATTCTAATTTCTTGCCCTCCTGTCCCTGAGTCCTGTCCTGTCCCTGAGATTTTGCCCTAATATCTACCTTAAATCACATTGATAATTGCATATTGTACTTGTTTGTAGCCTAAATACTGAAATTGCACTCAAAACTGTAATTCTGTAACTTTTGGAAATGCCAGGAAAAACTTGGCTGTGCCAGTCGTGTCAGTAAATTTCAATCTGGTAGGTTGGCAACACTGGAGAGGAGTGTTAGATTTACTGGCAGATTTAGATATGCTAACAAATTCAAAGTGGTTGTAAAGGCAGGAGGTTTTTTCCTTTAAAGTGGTTCTAAAGCCTAAACATTTTTTACCTTAATACATTCATTGCATTAACCTCTTGGCACCGGCTGCACGCAAATATGGGTGCTTGTGTATGTGTAGCGGTCTCCCCGACTTCCAAGGGCCTGATTGAGACCCCCAGAGCCAGGGAGAACTGACATTCCTCCTCAGGGTGCAGGTTACTAGGGATAGTGGGTGTGGTGCAAGATAGAAAGATTGGACGCCAGTCACTTTTTGTAAAAATGAACAAAGAGAATTTATTTCTCTTAACGGGAACGGTGTTTAAAGTGGAGGGCCACCCTGAAAAAAAAAAATTACACCAAAAATCCTAACAAAAATTAAATAAAAAACATTTGAAAAAAAAAATTTGTAAACTTACCTAAACCCTTGTTGCTAGGCAGTCTTCCTAATCTGCCTCTTCCTTTTAGGCGGCGTGTTCTGCTCCTCGTTGAGCAGCCCCGCTGTCTTCTGGGAACTCTGTGTGTTCCCAGAACATCACGGGGCCATTCACAGAGCGCCGCGCCGCTCGCGCATGCGCAGTAGGAAACTGGCAGTGAAGCCGCAAGGCTCCACTGCCTGTTTCCCTTACCTAGGATGGCGGTGCCGGGACCCGAGAGCCGAGGGATGGGTCGGCCTCGGGCGGCCGACATCGCGGGCACCCAGGACAGGTAAGTACTTATTTAAAGTCAGCAGCTACAGTGTTTGTAGCTGCTGACTTTTAATTTTTTTTTTTTTTAGGCCGGAATCCCGCTTTAAGCTGAATGCAACAATCTGTATCTTGTAGCAACTGCTGTCTCCTATCGCAACAACTTCTCTAACAGTATCTCCCTGTAGATCTTCCAGCTTAACTCGGCATCTCTCACTGGACTTCTTGGACTCTCAGCTACCTGCTGTATCTCTCGAGCTTCACCCACATCTAACCGCTATACTTATCTTCAAGCTCTACTCACAGCTACCTGCTGCATTCCTGGATGAATCTCCACTGAAGCTTTCCCATTTACTTCACCGTCCCCGGCTAGTGAAGCGTCTTCTCTGGTACTCCTTCAGAACTTCATCCCTTCCAAACTTGCCTCTGGTAACAGGAGTGGTCGTCCCTTTATGGCAACTGCTTCTCCTTTACCTTCAGCAACGATCAGGCTCCCCTCGGGCTGAGCCTCTAACACACGTGGTTCTGCCCCAGGCTTCAGGCTTAACCTTTGCTGCTCCTCCTTTGCGGAACCCTGAATTACTGGATAGGCGTTATGTAGACCTAGCAGCCAGTAGGCCTCCTGGATAGGCTTCAGGCCTAGCAACCAGGAGTTACTCGACACACCAGGCCATAGCCCCAGGCGGGAAGAACCCCAATCACTTGACTCCTCCTGAATAAATAGCCTATCCAGCATCCACAGCGGCCAAAGAAACTCCTGCTAATTGGCTGAGACAACTCATTTACCCTTCACCTGAATTCACTGTAATCCATCATCCTAATGCCAAAGGCAACAGTGCCACCTATTGACAGAAGAGAGAAACTACCAATTAAACTCAGACTTAGGACAGAAATTAGTGGATCAAACTATCAATTAGCCAGGCTAGTTACCACCTAGCACAACTAGATTTATTAACAGCCCTGTTTAGGGCCAGGGTGCTACAATTTCATCTCACCCCAGCAGACCAAATAAGAAGGTGTTTATATAATGATTAACCCCAGGGGAGTAGAGTTCCTCTTTAAGCCACAAAAGTAGCCAGACGTAGGTGGATTTGTGCTGGCAAGCATTATCCCCGGTCACATTCAATGGGCAGTATCACCGCCAAACACGACCCATTCAGGTGAGCAGGACCGCACCGCAACTACAAGAAAAATGCAGTCTTGCAGTTTTCCCATTAAAAAAAGTCTGTTTGGCTGTAAGAAAAAAAAAAAAATGCAGGTATTCAGGAGGTGGCGATATCACCCTCTGAATGCCTGTCAGCCACACTTGCACCACTTTGTGAGAACCGATTCACCAGGTCGCTTTTCAAAGAGAGATGCAGGTGTAAATGAGGCCTGTTAGGATGACAACCATAATGAGCAACATTATCACCCTATGGAACATTGTAACTGATAACAGTCCAGAGGCACAGGAAGTTCAGCTTGCAAGATTCCTGGATGGATGAACAACTTTTTTTTTTTTTGCACTTGACAAAAGAATATAATAAAAGATATTCAATGGGATATTTACCAGAACAAGGAGCAAATAAGAAAAATTTATTGTTGGAGTTTACATACACTTTAAGGCTTGTTCACACTATGTGCATTACGTTTTTCTGCACCTGATCAACGCCAGGCACACAGAAAGCAATTGTTTTTGATGTGCCCCATTCACACCACAATGCTGCTGTGATGTGCTGTACATGAAAATTCAGACATGCAGTATCTCTATGTGTACGAAAATATATATTCAAAATTCCCACTGTATTACATACTTACAGTGTATCATAATTAAAAAAAAAACTGAAATAAAGCCTGTGACAGAGGTCATATATTATATATAGAAAATTATAGAAAAAAAGAATTTATATAGTAAAGCTGAACTCCGGACAAAAACAACATTGGGGCATTAGCAACTAATAACGTACCTCTAATGATGTGTGCCCTGCGGGTGCCTGCTGCCTCTTTCCTGTGAGAATCACGCACCCCCCTGATGGTGATGTCATTGCTGAACTTCTGCCACTAAAACTGACAATTGAGGATTGAGCACAGCGATCACTGAACAGCTTCTCCATTCAGATAATGTATCCATTCTGTGATTGGAGAAGGGGAGATTATGATGTTTATACATATCTTGTCCAATCACAGAACAACCTTTTATTCTTTGAAAAAAAATGTTTTTAATTAAGGAGATGCACAGAAATCAACCGGCTGTGCTGCAGTACCTACTGTCTTTTTCAATGGCAGAAGTTCATCATTGAACAAACTAAATAGGGGGTTTACCCACCAAGCTGAAGCTCCATCTGCAACAGGAAGTGATAGATATAACAGCAGTATTTCTACCGCTGCAAAATGTGGCTGCTTCTTGCTCAGGTTGGTTGTCAGTGAGCCGGCACCAGCCACCATCCCTGTCAGACAGGAATCTGTCATTTAGCAAGGAGTAGCAATGGGAGCAGATCATCTTGGCAGTTGGTAGACATGGTTCATTGTGATTGTTGAGGATCTGCATCTCTGAATAATGTGATTGACTATGGATTTACATTGTGGGACTTTTTTTAAGTGGTTCTAAAGGCAGAAGGTTTTTTTTTACCTTAAAGTGGTGTTCCGGCCGAAATTATACTTTTTAAATAAAAATACCCCTATAATACACAAGCTTAATGTATTCTAGTAAAGTTAGTCTGTAAACTAAGGTCTGTTTTGTTAGTTTATAGCAGTAGTTTGTTAATTTATAAACTTACAGCAGGCGTGGCCATCTTAAGTGTGGGCATCTGAAGCCAGACTGTATTTCTTCCTGGATCTCATCCTTGCAGATCTCGCACATGCTCAGTGCAGCACAAGCAGTGTAATAGGTTTCAGGTCAGGTTTCCATAGCAACGGCAGTTTCAGAGGAAGTTGCCGCCCCTTCCCAGAAGGCATTGCAAACAGGAAATGATGTGATGGGCCGCGGCCAGGGAGGAGGAAGTGAAAAATGAATACAGCAGATATACAGTAGGTGCTGAGAAAAAAAAATTAAAAATATCCAATTTGTTTACAGTGCACAGTTTAGTGAGGGATGCTGAAGAGTTGTAAAAGTGGGTGGAACTCCACTTTAATGCATTCTGTGCATTAGATCCCTTTCACACTGGGGCAGTTTACAGTTTTAGTGTTAAAAATAGCGCCTGTAAAGCACCTGAAAACTACCTCCGCTGCCACCCCAGTGTGAAAAGCTGAGTGCTTTCACACTGAGGTGGTGCGCTTGCAGGACGTTAGAAAAAGTAAGCTAAGTATACACCACTCCCAGAGAGCCCCTGCCCATTGGAATGAATGGGCAGCGCTGCCGAAGTGGCTGAAAACTGCTTTGAAAGCGCTGCAACATTGCCACTTTTAACCCCTTTTTGTGGGTTAAAAGTGCCCTGCTACCACCCAAATAGCGGCGCCAAAGTGCTAAAACTAGCGGCGCTTTACCGCTAATGCTCAGGCAGCTGCAATGTGAAAGCAGCCTTAAGGCAAAAAATCTTCTGCATGCAGTTTCCCCCAAGCCCCCCTTAAGCTTACCTGAGCCCAATCTCAATTAGCTCCCAAGTTTGGCAATACCATACTATATACTGTACTGTATTGCCAACCCTGTAGAATTATGGAACTGATTATCTGGAAAATACCTTTAAAAAAACTCCAAAATAGCACCCCTGAGACAAAAGCTTTTTAGGAGAAACCTTGCTACAAAAAAGCTAAGATCTAATCTAAGATAAAGGTCCTATCAACATAAATAATAAACATTCCGCCTACATGCATCCACTCCAGGAGCTACCTGGCATTTCCTCATGGTTCAAGTTTATTTCCCGATGGTGGCAACCATCAGGATCCAAAAAAGCATACCTCTAGACCGGTTAATGAGCCTGGAGAATGATCAGAATTATGTGCCTGGCTGCAGGACAGTTATCAAGAAAAGAATCCTAAGCATCTACTTAGCGGCTCGTATGAGGGTGGAGCTACAGCTGGGTTGATAGTTTGGCTTTCTTCTGCAGGCTTTCCTTAAAAGAGGCGCTCCAGTCTCCCACTAAAAATTTGAAGTCAGCAGCTACAAATACTGCAGCTTATGACTTTTAATATAAGGACACTTACCTATCCAGGGATCCAGTGATGTCGGCACCCCAAACCAATTCTTCATTCAACTTTAGGGGCAAGCACCAGCATCTTCACTAAGGGAAACTGGCAGTGAAGCTTTCAGGCTTCACAGCCAGTTTCCTAGTGCGCCTGCGCGAGTCATGTTGCTCTTTCTGAATGGTCTCGCTGTCTCCTGGGACCTGTGTGTGTCATAGAAGGCAGCAGGAGGGAGTCGGAGGGGCCGGAAATACTTGGAGATCACCACAGTAAACTTACACAGAAGTGGGAGCGGGAAAAAATGGGAAGGGTCCCCCAGGGGGGTTTTTAGGCAGCTAGATAGATAATGAGAAAATTAGGCATTAAATAAATGGGAATATGCTCATGCCAAATACAGGAAATAGCAAACATAAGGGGTTATACACAGCATAAATTATTGCATAACAGTTACTGACGCGTTTCGACTCATGATGTGTGGGGTCTCTTCAGAGGATGAGTTTGCTAAGAAAAAGAAGATTTATAATAACATATCAAATTTGTTTTAAAAACAAGATATAATGTATGCAAAAATGAAGAGACCCCACACATCATGGGTCGAAACGCGTCAGTAACTGTTATGCAATAGTCATTAATATATGCTGTGTATAACCCCTTATGTTTGCTATTTCCTGTATTTGGCATGGGCATATTCCCATTTGAGCTCATATTTTAACACTCATTCAATAATCTACTTTGTCCTGCAGTAAAGATATTTATTCTTTATTTAATGCCTAATTTTCTCATTATCTATCTAGCTGCCTAAAAACCCCCCTGGGGGACCCTTCCCATTTTTTCTGCCTACAATGGGGTGAGCAGCACTCTCCTTAGTGTGTCTTCCTTCTGCTATGAAGTGGGAGCAGGTACCTGTCGAAACCAGGTACTAGCACCTCCCCTCCCACAAAAAGTGCCAAATGTGGCAGTGGAAGGGGGGAGGGTGCGAACAAGTGGAGATCCTCTTTTGGGTGGAGCTCCGCTTTAGGCTCAGAGTTATTGTTTGCTTCTGCTTTTTGCTGGGGAGGCAATAATGTGGGAGACTGTAATAACCTGAGTTATGAAAATTTAAACTTCATGAATACAGTGGCGGCTGGTGCTGGGGGATTTGGGGAGGGCGCGGGCGGGCCCTTCCAGGTCCACACAAACCCTACAGGCAGAGCCCTCCATTGGTCAGGGCTTCCCTGGTGTCCGGCGCCGTGGCTTCTATGTTAACCCGGTCTTCTTTCCTTGTTCTGGGTCTTCGGCCTCCTGTCGTGATTGGCCAGGGCAGGAAGCTGGAACCCGAGTGTTGATTCGCTGGTATCGCAGGGTGAGAGGGTTCAGGGCCCAGTGCTCTGCTCCCCAAGGACAACATGAAATGGGCCAACTGGGGCCTTGGGCTCTGGACACATGCTTGTGAGGGGATGAGGGACCTGGTAGAGATGGTCCGGTGCCCAGCACAGTGCACAGCCACACTCATGATGTTTGATTGTGCAGGCTAGAAGAGCGGTTTGTGCGGGGTGGGGGGGGCCTGCGCCCCTTCTGGACTAGCCGCCACTGCATAACTATCCATATCGCCCTAGTCAATCAATATAAGGTTTATACTGCCAGTGGTGCAGGCTGGGAGAGCATATAAATACTCAGGGGATTTTATTAGAGGCTCTCTTGCCTTCTAGGTTCTGCTTGGTAAGGAGGTTTTGTTGCTGAGGTTCTTGACCTCCCAGGCCTGCTGCCTGGGGAGGGTGTGCTGAGCTACAGAGAGGCCCAAGCCTGGGACATATAATAACCGCTTACAATAATCGCATGTAAAATCTGTCAGGCTGGTCGATCAACTTGGGTACATTGAGCCTGCCCAATGCCCATACATAAATTGGCCAAGATTCGAACTGTCTATGGCCGTCTAATGTGACATACCGTATATACTCGAGTATAAGTCGATCCAAGTATAAGTCGAGGCCCCTAATTTACCACAAAAAACTGGGAAAAACGTATTCACCCGAGTATAAGACGAGGGTGAGAAATGCAGCAGCTACTGTAAGTGGAAAAAGAGGGTCAACAGTGCCCATCTGCAGCTGCATGCCTCCCTGTGTCCTGTGCAGCCTACCTGTATCCTGTGCATGTGTCCTGTATATGTGCATGTGTCCTGCGTCCTGTGTCCTGTTCATGTGTCCTGTGTCCTGTACATGTGTCCTGTACAAGTGTATGTGTCCCTGTGTCCTGTACATGTGTCCTGTACATGTGTTTGTGTCCCTGTGTCCTGTACATGTGTCCTGTGTCCCTGTGTCCTGTGTCCTGTACATGTGTCCTGTGTCCTGTACATGTGCATGTGTCCTGTGTCCTGTACATGTGTATGTGTCCTGTGCATGTGATGTGTCCTGTACATGTGTCCTGTACATGTGTATGTGTCCCTGTGTCCTGTACATGTGTCCTGTACATGTGTATGTGTCCCCGTGTCCTGTACATGTGTCCTGTATATGTGTATGTGTCCCTGTGTCCTGTGCATGTGTCCTGTGCATGTGTCCTGTGTCCTGTGCATGTGTCCTGTGTCCTGTACATGTGTCCTGTGTCCTGTACATGTGTATGTGTCCTGTGTGCATGTGTCCTGTGTCCCTGTGCAGCCTACCTGTGTCCTGTGCAACCTCCCTGTGGCGATCTCCATCCTCCCTGTGGCGATCTCCATCCTCTGATCAGCGTGTGATAATACACTTCGGCGGCCATTCCACTGTTCAAAGCCACGCCTCCTCCTCGTCTGTGATAGGCAGAACACTCAGCAGTCAGCCTATCACGGACATTCTCTCATTCTCATGCCACGGACGAGGATGAGAAAATGTCCGTGATAGGCTGTACACTGACTGCTGGGAAATTGAGTGTTCAGCCTATCACAGACGAGCAGGAGGCGCGGCTTTTGAAAGCTGGAATAGGCTCTGAACGGTATTATCACACGCCAGCCGCCATCTGCCTGCATGACACACTGATCATGCAGACAGATGGCGGTGACTCGAGTATAAGTCGAGGGGGGTACTTTCAGCCCCCGAAAAAGGGCTGAAAAATTTGACTTATACTCGAGTATATACGGTATGTTCACTAGTGTGCAAAAAGGATCATTACGCACATTCGTTGTGTATACAGTATTTTAATAGTTAGTAATTTAATTATTTTATTGTATTTATATATCTTTTATACATGGAACTCTTGCCCTATATATATTGGTTCACTCCTATTTATAATTATTAAGAGTTTATATAGGGTTTTTCATATATACCCAGGGTGGCCATCAGTCATCCCTTTTCCCTTCACTCAAGAAAGGCTTATACAATAAATGATCATGTTTACTCTCTTATTAAAAAAAAAAAAAAAGTTTCTGTTAGTATTAAGAGTTCAGAATTTGGGTATAGTTACATGGCATTCTCTGATTGGACAAGGTGGCGACATCACCACCCTGCCTCTCCATCTCCTCCAATCAGAAAATGCTTTGCATTCATTGAGAAAATGCAGTGTTCTTTGAATGGAGCCTGAGCTGATTGAGTGACTTCATGTCTTCTGGGACGGGACCCGGAAGCCAGAAGCAATCACTGTAGTAGCATTGCATATCACAGTGATTTCCAGCTTCCACAAGGATCAGCCAGGTACCACACATGCATACTTGCATTGGTTCAAGATGGGCTAATATACAGTTTCTTGAAAAAGTATTCATACCCCTTGAAATTTTCATTTTGTCATGTTACAACCAAAAACGTAAATGTATTTTATTGGGATTTTATGTGATAGACCAACACAAGGTGGCACATAATTGTGAAGTGGAAGGAAAATAATAAATGTTTTTCAATTTTTTTTACAAATAAATATCTGAAAAGTGTGGCATGCATTTGTATTCAGCCCCCTTTACTCTAATACCCCTAGCTAAAATCTAGCGGAACCAATTGCCTTTAGAGGTCACCTAATTAGTAAATAGAGTCCACCTGTGTGTAATTTAATCTTAGTATAAACACAGTTGTTCTGTGAAACCTTCAGAAGTTTGTTAGAGAACCTTAGTGAACAAACAGCATCATGAAGGCCAAATAATACACCAGGCAGGTCAGGGATAAAGTTTTGGAGAAGCTTAAAGCAGGGTTAGGTTATAAAAAAATATCCCAAGCTTTGAACATCTCACGGAGCACTGTTCAATCCATCATGCGAAAATGGAAAGAGTATGGCACAACTGCAGACCTACCAAGACATGGCCGTCCACCTAAACTGACAGGCCAGGCAAGGAGAGCATTAATCATAGAAGCAGCTAGGAGGCCCATGGTAACTGGAGGAGCTTCAGAGATTCACAGCTCAGGTGAGAGAATCTGTCCACAGGACAACTATTAGTTGTGCGCTCCACAAATCTGGCCTTTATGGAAGAGTGGCAAGAAGAAAGCCATTGTTGAAAGAAAGCCATAAGAAGTCCCGCTTGCAGTTCGTGAGAAGCCATGTGGGGGACACAGCAAACATGTAGAAGAAGGTGCTTTGGTCAGATGATACCAAAATTTAACTTTTTGGTTTAAAAGCAAAACGCTATGTGTGGCGGAAAACTAACACTTCACATCACCCTGAACACACCATCCCCACCGTGAAACATGGTGGTGGCAGCATCAAGTTGTGGGGATGCTTTTCTTCAGCACGGACAGGGAAGCTTGTCAGAGTTGATGGGAAGATGAATGGAGTCAAATACAGGGCAATCTTAGAGGAAAACCTGTTAGCGTCTGCAAAATATTTGAGACCGGGCTGGAGGTTAACCTTCCAGCAGGACAACGACCCTAAACATACAGCCAGAGCTACAATGAAATGGTTTACATCAAAGCATATTCATGTGTTAGAATGGCCCAGTCAAAGTCCAGACCTAAATCCAACTGAGAATATGTGGCAAGACTTGAAAATTGCTGTTCACAGATGCTCTCCATCCAATCTGACAGAGCTTGAGTTATTTTGCAAAGAAGAATGGGCAAAAATTTCACTCTCTAGATGTGCAAAGCTGGTAGAGACATAACCAAAAAGACTTGCAGCTGTAATTGAAGGAAGTGCAATAGACTGATGAACTCTATCACTCTGCTCTCTCTTCCTATCAGCATGTTAGCAAATGAGCACCAAAGCACTAGTGACTGGCTTCTTGTGCTGCTTTTTCCTCCCTCAGCCTGAGCTATGCTGTATAGGATTGCAAGAAGCTGATACCATGTAAAATTCAAGTACTTACATTGCTTGGATTTAACAAATACATTTATGTCTTTTATATCTGACTGAAGTTCAGCTTTAACAATCTGAACCAAAAGTTTTACACTATTTTGCTTCCAACTGTGCAACACTCTGACATTTGGCATGCTCCCCTATGGTGCCTTGGATGCGATTCAGACCTCTTTTGAGCATGCTCGTCCTTTGGAGCAGCCATTAACTCACATTCTTCCAGCTTGTCAGTACTTGTAAAGGGCTTGTTGAGTTGGCCTGTGCCACACACAGAGGCTGACAACTAGGCTGGGATGCTGAAAAAACTGAATGTAGGGACAGAAGTAGCAAGTTAGGGAAAATATCCTGAATCATCTCTTTGCTTCTGTATTCCTGTGTAGTCTAAAGAAATACCAAATCTTTTTTTTTTTTTTTTTTTAGCCTAAAGAAATACCAAATCATTTTTTTGTGAGACTATAAATATATTGCTGTGACAAGCAGAAAAGAAAAATAATTTGATAATTTTCTAAATCCTTTTTTTTTTCTTTGTATGCCTGGTCTGATTTTTTTTATTATTTAGGCCTCATGCACACTGGATGTTTTTAAAGCTGCTTTTTTGGCTTCAGGCGTTTTTTTCTGCAGCCAGTAAACTCCCCAGCATGTTATCCTATGTGTCCGCATGGGCCCTGCCCCCGAAATCTATACCAGACCCTTATCCAAGCATGCAGCCTGGCAGGCCAGGAAAGGGGAGGGGGGGGGAGCGGGCAGGGGGCTTATCGGAATCTGCTATCACCCCCAGATCCTGGCCCCCCCTATGTGAATAAGTAGGGGTACATTGTACCTCTACTCATTCACTAAAAAAAGTGTCAAAAAGGAATAAAAACACACAGTTTTTGACAATTCTTTTATTAAAAATTAAAAAAACAATGTCCCCCGATGTAGATTCATCGTCAATCACGACGCCCGCTGCCACTGATAGTCCGTCTGCCTTCTCCTTCATTTGACAGCTCTTAAATAGGTAAGGGGCAGGGCCGCCTGCCGATGTCACCTGGTGGCACTGCTCCCATGTGACATCAACGATTGGTGACATCGGTGATATTTTTAATAGATATTTTTAAGGAATTGTCAAAAACTGCCTTCTCTCTTTATTTATTTTTTTACAGTTTTTTTTGTGAATGTGTAGGGGTACAATGTACCCCATACTCATTCACATGGGGGGGATCATTCACATGGGGGGATCCAGATTCCGATAAGCCTCCTGCCCACAGACCCCCACAACCATTGCTCAGGGTTGTCAGGAAGAGGCCCTTGTCCGCATCAACATGGGGACAAGGTGCTTTGGGGCAGAGCCCCCTGCCCCAAAGCACCCCCCCATGTTGAGGGCATGTGGCCTGGTATGGTTCGGGGGCACTCGCTCCCCCCTTTCCTCTCCTGCCAGGCTGCATGCTTGGATAAGGTTCTGGTATAGATTCTTGTGGAGCCCCACGCCGTTTTTCTTTTTACATTTTGGTGTGGGGTTCCTTTTAAAATCCATACCAGAACCAAAGGGCCTGGTATGCATGGGGGGGGGGGGGCACACTGTTTTTTGTTGTTTTTTTTAATAATTTTTTTGTATAGCTGGCAATGATTTGCAGCTGCTAAAGTCAATTTAAATGTCATTTTTGTTATTTACTGCAGGAGGTGCAAAACCCCCACAACCACCACCCAGGGTTTTCGGGAAGAGGCCCTTGTCCCCATGAACATGGGGACAAGGTGCTTTGGGGCAGAGCCCCCCTGCCCCAAAGCACCCATCCACGTTGAGGGCATGTGGTATGGTATGGTTCTGGGGGTGGTTAGCTCGCTCGTCATCGTCCCCCCTTTCCTGACCTGCCAGGCTGCATGCTCGGATAAGGGTCTGGTATGGATTTTGGGGGGAACCCCTGCCGTTTAAAAAAAAAAACTGGCATGCATTGAGGGACCCCATGCCGTTTTTTTCCTTTTTTTTGGATTGCCGGCAATGGCTTGCAACCATGAAAGTCAATTTAAATGTCTTTTTGTTTCTATACATATGTCAGTTTTGCTGCAGCAGGTTCTATACACAGTACAGATGTGCCACATTACAGGCAGACTAATGGGACCCCCCAGGCATTAAATTTAAAGGAATTTTTCATTTTATTGTTTCACTTTAAGCATAATTAAAATCACTTCTCTTTAAAAACGATATTTTTTAAATAAAAATGTTTGCATTGATACATGCCAGGGCAGTACCCAGGCCCCCATACTCTTTTTATGGCCAATAACTTGCATATAAGCCTTCAAAATGGGGACTTTTGATTTTTTGTGTTGGGGTTATATAGACTAATATAGTTTGCGGCTCGGGTCCGAACGTTTTCCCTGTTCGGGAGTTCTGGTGCGAACCGAAACGGGGGGTGTTCAGCCCATCACTAATAACAATGCATTATTTTACTTTTTGTGTTGTCACCCTAGTGTAACATAAGGTGTATGGGCACTTGATTGAATAACCTAAAAAACTTGTCTGGCAGGTACAGTAACCATTTATGTGCATTATCTTACCAGAATGAGAATGGATAAAAGTTTATCTTGATGAGGTTAGAGAAGTCAATCCACTTTTTTGGTCCTAGTAGTATTAGCAATCTCACTGTCTGTACTTGAATAAAATGTACCCCAACCATTTTGCCACTGATCACTTTCCACTCCTGGATGATTTTAATGGTAAGGATTGAAATTCTCCTGTTAGGGTAGGTTTCTCTTATCAAAGATTTTTATAACAGCAAAAATATCTGAAAACAGGTGAAACTGGTATAATAATTAAGGTGTCTGTTTTTGTGTATGTGCAAAACCCTTTTCTTTGCCTACAAAAGATCTTTGTACACTTTCGTATGTTTTTGTTATTTTTACTAGGTATTAGTGCATACTTGCCAACTGTCCTGAATTTCCTGTGACATTCCCGGGATGCAGACCTTTGTCCGGGGCTTACCGTTTCCCGGGAAATGTCCTGATATAAGGAGGGACTCCGCTGGCTGGGGACACCTGATGTAAGGAGGGACTCCGCTGGCTGGGGACACCTGATGTAAGGTGGGACTCCGCTGGGGGCACCTGATGTAAGGAGGGACTCCACTGGGGGCACCTGCTGTAAGGCGGGACTCCGCTGGGGACACCTGATGTAAGGAGGGACTCCGCTGGAGACACCTGATGTGAGAAGGTACTCTGCTGGGGACACCTGATGTAAAGAAGGGAAATACAACAGGGAGGTATAAAAGAACCAGCAGCTCTGCTAAATAATATAATAGTGATGGGCAAGGGTAAAATATTATCTTTGCCAAGATAATTGCTTATACTAGGGGCACCAAGGCCATATAGTAGGTACGTTCCTCTGAATTATTTGCACATATCAAAAACAGATATGTTTTTGATGTAAAGAAGGACCCTGCTGGGGGACACCTGATGTAAGGAGGGACTCCGCTGCGGGCACCTGATGTAAGGAGGGACTCCGCAGGGGGCACCTGATGTAAGGAGAGACTCTGCTGGGGACACCTGATGTAAGGAGAGACTCTGCTGGGGACACCTGATGTAAGGCGGGACCCCGCTGGGGGCACCTGATGTAAGGCGGGACTCTGCTGGGGGCACCTAATGTAAGGAGGGACTCCGCTGGTGGCAACTGATGTAAGGAGGGACTCTGCTAGGGGCACCTGATGTAAGGAGAGACTCTGCTGGGGACACCTGATGTAAGGAGGGACACTGCTGGGGACACCTGATGTAAGGAGAAACTCTGCTGGGGGCACCTGGTGGAAGGAGGGACTCTGCTGGGGGCACCTGATGTAAGGAGGGACTCCGCTGGGGGGCACCTGATATAAGGAGGGACTCTGCTGGGGGCACCTGTTGTAAAGAGGGACTCTATGTCAGGGCTGGGCTCAGCCCTTCCTTCTCTGAGCTGGCCGCTCAGCTGTCGGCTACTTGCTAGCTCCTTTCTCTCCACAGTGACTCAGCTGTTGATGATCTGCTGCCGATTACGCCATTGAATTCCGTACTCTGGCAGCAGAGGTTGCTTTGAACAATGAGGCCCTCGTTGGCTGCCTTCTCTCATGGTCTCTCGGATAACATCAAGGATGAGATAGCAGCCCGAGATATACCCACTGAGCTGGAGAGGTTGATCACATTTGCCATCCTCATTGACTCCAGACTCAGGGAAAAGTCTTTAAGGAGCGCTGGCGCAAGCCTTCTGTGCATTTTCTCCAAGCTTTGCAGTCCCACCCTTGCCTCCCTCACCTCCCATGCCTCCTGGTACCGAGTCGGTCTGTGAAGATGAACCCATGCAATTGGGCTTCATGCATCTCTCTGCGGATGAGAGAGCCCTTAGGAGGAGGGAGAGATTGTGCCTTTATTGTGGCCAGGCTGGTCACTTTTTGCAGTCTTGTCCTACCCATCCAAGAAACGCCCGAACCTTGAGGTCCTGTCATGGACAGACCTTAGGTGGTGTTGTTTTGTCTCCAGTTTCCCAGAAAGATAAGCCCCTGGTTTCGGTTACCCTGTCTTGGGCTGAGTCATCCATCGAGATACAGGCTCTAATCGACTCTGGGGCTGCAGGCCTGTTCATTGATGCTACCTTTGTATCGAAGCACTCGATTCCGCTGAAGCTACGTGACACTCCACTTGCCATTGAGGCTCTTGACGGGAGACCTCTACAGCCTGCCGATGTGACTCATGAGACTGTTCCCTTGTCCATGGCCGTAGGCACCCTTCACCATGAGCTAATCCAATTCCAAGTTATTTCCTTACCTAAGTTTCCGCTGGTTATTGGTTATCCTTGGTTACAGAGGCACAACCCTTCTTTTGATTGGCTTCACGCTGAGGTTCTGTTCTGGTCGCCACAGTGCAGTGAGAGATGCCTCCAGAAGGTAGCCAAGGTCCGGTGCACCTCTTCACCCTGCCGGAGGAGTACTGCGATTTTAGCTATGTCTTTGACAGAGGTCAAGCTGGTACTTTGCCTCCACCCCGGTCGTATGATTGCGCAATTAACCTTCAACCTGGTGCCATACCCCCTCATGGCCGGGTTTACCCTTTGTCAGTCTTGGAGGATAAGGCCATGGAGGAGTATGTTGCAGAGGCACTTTCTCATGGTTTCATCTGCAAGTTCTCGTCTCCTGCTGGTGCTGGTTTCTTTTTTGTGAAGAAGAAGAGTGGTGAACTGAGACCTTGTATCGATTATAGGGGTCTCAATCGTTTTACGATTAAGAATGCCTATCCCATTCCGTTGATTACGGTGTTATTTGACCGCCTCAAGGGACCAACGGTTTTCACAAAGCTTGATTTGAGAGGGGCATACAATCTCGTCAGAATTAAGGAGGGCGACAAGTGGGAAACTGCGTTTAATACCAGATCAGGTCATTATGAGTATCTCGTAGTACCCTTTGGCCTTTGTAACGCTCCGGCAGTTTTCCAGGAGTTCATTAACGATGTCCTCTGAGATTTGTTGCAGTTATGTGTGGGGGTTTATCTCAACGATATCCTCATATTTTCCAAGTCCCTGGAGAGCTATCACACAGATGTCTGTCGTGTGCCTCAGAGACTACGAGAGAACAATCTCTATTGTAAATTGGAAAAGTGCATTGTGAACAGGTAAAATTCCTCGGCTATGTTATTTCCACTGCTGGTTTTTCGATGGACCCAGAGAAACTTTCACTGGTCCTACAGTGGCCTCGACTAGTGGGTTTATGTCCTTTGCAGCGTTTTCTTGGCTTTGCCAACTATTATCGGAAGTTTGTTCGTAACTTCTCATCTCTGGCCAAGCCCCTGACTGATATGACCAGGAAAGACGGCAACCTACAGAGTTGGTCTCCGAAGTCCATTAAGGCCTTTGAGAGTCTCAAACTTGCCTTTGTTTCTGCTCCTGTGTTGGCACACCCTGATCCTATGTTGCCTTTTATCCTAGAAGTTGATGCTTCCTAGACTGGAGTTGGCGCCCTTCTATCTCAACGTCCTAACTCTGAGTGCGCTATGCATCCGTGTGGCTACTTTTCCAGGAAATTGTCACTGGCAGAGAGAAATTACGAGATTGGTGACAGAGAGCTGTTGGCGATCATTTTAGCCCTGAAATAATAGAGACATCTCCTTGAAGGTACCACTGTGCCGGTTCTCATTCTTACTGACCATAAGAATCTCACATTCTTGTCTGAGGCTAAGCGCCTCTCTCCCAGAAAGGCGTGATGCTCTCTTTTCTTGTCGAGTTTTAATTACATTGTCTCATTCTTACCCGGTACAAAGAATGTAAGGGCTGATGCCTTGTCACGACAATCTTCCTCCACTTTCAAGATGGAGTTGGTTCCGGTTCCTGTGATTCCTCCTAATCGTATTCTGGCTACGGTTTGTACCAGTCTTACTTCTCCTTTGGGTGACAAAATTCCTGCTGCTCAGGTCGATGCTCTTCCTAAGAAACTTTGTGACCGCTGCTTTGTTCCCGAGAGTCTCCGTACTGCCATGCTCCAGACTTACCATTCTCCCAAGGCTGCTGGCCACCCTGGGAAGAATCAACTCTTTTTGGTCCATTTCCTAACAATTCTGGTGGCCTAGTCTACGTGCTGATGTAACCGCCTTCGTAGCTGCCTATTCCGTGTGTGCTCAGAGTAAGACTCCACAACACCTTCCAGTGGGCCTCCTACAACCCATACCCAATGGAGAGAGGCCCTGGACCCACCTGTCTATGGATTTCATTGTGGAGTTACCCAACTCCCAGGGCAACACAGTTATCCTTATGGTGGTTGACGGGTTCTCAAAAATGTCGCATTGTATTCCACTCAAGAAGTTGCCTACTTCTAAGGAACTGGCTTCTATTTTTGCTCGGGAGATCTTCCGCTTACATGGTGATTGTCTCAGACAGGGGTAGTCAGTTTGTGTCCCGGTTCTGGTGAGCCTTTTGTGCACAGTTGGGTATTCAGCTTGCTTTCTCCTCTGCGTATCACCCGCAGTCTAATGGGGCCGCAGAATGAGCCAATCAGTTCTTGGAGCAATTCCTACGTTGCTATATTTCTGACCATCATAACAACTGGTCAGACCTCTTACCGTGGGCGGAGTTTGCTCACAATAGTAATAATATTGCATTCTCCCTGTCTGTGTCCACCTGCAAGGCGATTGATATGGTCAGTCACCTGTTATAAGCAAGCCAAACGCTCTGTCCCCTGCTTGTGATAGCGAATGATAGCTGTGTTGTTCCTGATCGAGCTCCCCGTCTGTCTGCCTGCCATGCTTTACTAGTTTGGATTTCCCTGTGTATAACATCGGACTGGATTTGTGGACTGTTCCTTGAACTCAGCCTGCCTTTTACCTGGACTGTCATAGAACCACGTTATCTGTCTGCTAACTGCAAGTAGTCTGTTTAGTTCGCATCTGCTCTGGTGTGGTGGCCAGGCACTATAGCATTGTGTATAAGTCCTGGGGGCAACTAAGTACCGGTAGGCCTGCTTGTCTTAAGGGCAAATGGGGCTGCTATAGGTGAAGCACACAGTAGCCAGCTATAGTGTCTGACCACCTGCGTTGAGGTAGACATGACAGTTGGCAACTATGTTAGTGTAATTATATTCCCCGTGTTGTTTGTTTGCCTTACCTTATAATGATTGGCTGTGATACTGCTGCAGCCTGCAGTGTTGTGGCTGATCGATTCCCCCTATATCCATATATTTATTCACCTAGCTTGTCTCTGTTTGCTAAAAGGTCAGGCTACTTCTTGTTCTGGGTCACAATTCTTGCCTCAACATTTCACCATTTTGTGTTGCATTACAAATTTTGGAGTGCTAAAATGATGAAAGACTGTATAGTAATCTCCCTGTTAATTGCTCTGCCTGATTGGTCTGTGTCAGTTCTAATTACTGAGATAAGAATAGGTGTGCGTAACACACCTATACATTCCTGCGCTAATAGGTTAAGAAATGCCATGAGTTGATTGTGTGAACACTATAGGTGAACACTGATAATATGAGTTGCTGCTCTTAAAGTGCGTGTGCCTTTAAATATGTGATCAAAGTAAAAGCGCTACCTTGTGCTAAACAAATACATTAATAACACAAAATAAATACCAATAGTGCCATTAGCCATAAAAAAATCAATGATATAAGTAAATAATAATAGTCCATAGTAGATTAACGTGTATCAAGTTCATGGGCTTCAAACTCTACAGTGCTGCTTCAAAAAGTTTTCAATATGTGCAAAAAAAGTGTCAAGTGCTAAGAAGATAATCTGTGTGATCCGTGCTCCCCTCTGTATGTCCCATCACTTACCAGAAATCCAGGACTCCCATAAAAGTTTTTAATGCTGTTTGCAATTTTTTAACATGTGAGTGGATATTGTTCATTATTTTTGCAATAAGCAAACAGATTTACGCTATATTGCTCTCTTTGCCATTTATCCCTGATGATTTGCTGAGTAACAGGCGCATTACAGTTGGAGACACAGCTTGTGGGACTACAGAGCTCAGCCATCCTCTGAAGCGTCCGATTTCTGGTGGGGAGCCCTGGATTTCTGAACAACACATGCTGCAGCTAGAGATACAGCTCGTGGGACCACAGAGCCCAGTCACCCTACTGAGCGCTTGAGACTTCTGGTATGGGAGTCCTGGATTTCTGGTGAGTGAGGGGCATACAGAGGGGAGCATGGATCAAACGAATTATCTTCTTAGCACTTGACACTTTATTTTGCACATATTGAAAACTTTTTGAAGCAGCACTGTAGAGTTTGAAGCTCATAAACTTGATACACGTTTATCTACTATGGACTATTATTATTTACTTATATCATTGATTTTTGTATGGCACTATTTGTATATATTTTGTGTTTTATAATGTATTAGTTAAGCACAAGGTTGTGCTCTTACTTTGATCACAGTTCTAATTACTGATGAGTTCTCATCTGAAGAGCACTAAACTGAGAGATCCAGAAAATGGGGCATACTGTATGTTGCTTCTTCATGGGAAGTGCTGGTTCTTAGACTACAGACAGAAGTCATACATTAATCTGTGCAGTGCCATTCCACATGCTGACACTGGAATGTGAAGATTTACTCTACTATAGGCTTTGTGTACAGGGAAACAAATGACACCGTGAAACTACATGATCAATGCACATCTTATGTAGGTAAAAACACAAGGTGCAGGTGGATAGGTTTTTTTTTTTAACAAGAAACAGGTGGATAGGTTTACAATACCTTTAACCCCTTCACGCTAACAGTACAAATATGCGGCCTCCTGGCGGGTGGGCCCTAACGCCAAGCGGACGCATATTTGTGTATCCGATTGTAGATACAGCTGTGCCGAGAGCACGCGCCATGCACGCTCCTGGCACAGTTACCAGTGGCTAACAGTTAGCTCCCAATCATTACTTGCGATTGGGAGCTTTCTGATCATGTGACCGACAATCACAGCGGTCACATGATCATACAACCCGCCCCCACCTCCCGGCATCTTAAAACCCTTAAAGGGCCAGTAGGCGCCAGTGCAAAAGGGTTAATGGGATATCCCCATCCATTAATTTGTTACCTTCTCTTCCATTCAGTATGTTCACATGGAAAATTGTATAGCAATTGGCAAAATGCCCTTCATCAAGTCATAAGACATCTGAGCAACAGAAAATACCATGTATCTCTAATGGCAGAAAACTGTAAGTGACTATATTTGCTAATAGTCTTCAAAATACAAATCCAAAACACAGAGGAGATATATCAAATCCGTGGTTTTTTATTATCGAGGATTCAGTTAATTTTTCTCAAGACCTTGTGGATTTCTTTGTGGGTGAGCACCTGGGCATTTACCTCAAACATAGTGTGTAGTGGGGACCCTTGGGACTATATAGATAGATGAATATTGTGAGAGGGTTGTTGTGTCAAGGTGTCAGAAGGGGTATATGTCACACAGGATTTTCACTGATGCATTTTGAGGGGCTCCATTATGTCTCTTCTAAGTGGAGAAAAATGGTTTGCGGTTTTCTCCAGGATGGCTACGGTAATTCCTGGATTGGGTTCTGGAGTCCAGAAGCTTCGAAGAGTTTGGGGAGAGATGAGGCCTCTAACCCTATATCCACATCTTAGTGGAGACACTGGTTGATTGTGCAGGTATGCACAGCCTTTTTTAATCAAGGTTCAGGGCTCCTTTCCTGGAGACAAGTTGCTGCACAAGCAATGTGTATGTGTGTGAATGAAGAGACACTGATGATGATGCTGAACACCCCTGCAAGGGAAAATCTGTAAGTTGTTTGAATTTTATTTTAAATAAACGTTGGCAAGAAACCCTAAAAATGTACTTCCCTGGCTGGACTGGAATTGATGTAAAGCACTTCATTTGAGCAAATCCCCACAATATACTGAAAATATACACAATACACAATATAAAACGCCCAAACACCTAAATAATCAAAAAAAGAAAAACTCCATTCCGGTCTACGTACCCAATTGCAACAAAATTTCAAATTCAAATGGGTGTGTTTACCTTTTATATATTTGGGTAATCTCATCCTGTCCAACCTAAGCACTTTCTTCACAGTTTCAATTTTCCACCTTTTCTCTGTCAGGTCACTGATCTATTTGCCATATGGAATACTGGATCACACACTTGGTTGGGTCACTGAAACATTATCAAAATGTTCTATATTGCCCAAATTCCTCTATCTTCTCCGGGCACTCCATATTACCTATACCTACAGTCTTTTTCAAGAAAGTCAATACTACATTTACCAATTTTATCTGAATCAACAAATGCCCCAGACTCACAAACAGCACAACACACCCTATTGATGTTGCCCAAATCCAAAAGTGGCTATATTTTCCAATTACCAAGCCTGTCTTTTGATTAGACTTCTTCTTTGATGCAGACACAACGCTCTAAAATGATGAATAGATATTGAGCAGGCTTCTTATGACTTCCCTCTGTGAGGCTTCCCCTGGTGTGCTCAACATATTCCCCCTCCTTGAAATCACATCTTACTATAGGCACCTCTATTACTGTGTGTTCTGTAGCCTGTGTGCCTTTGCGAAATACCCCATATCTTCAACAACCTTCCCACTCTATCCGTTCATTGGTAACCCAAGATTTCTCCCAGATTCTCTCTCTGGGCCACTGCCTTCCCTGTTTCCCAAACAAAGCCCATCTCTGCACCTGGTACTACTGGTAAACCTTCCTCTTCTCAGATGAGGGTAAAGCCTAGTACACACTAATATCGGACAAATGTTGGCCAGTTTTTATTGAACTGGCCGATGTCTCCCGACATTCGGCTCATGTGTACTAGGCAAAAGGCCCTACCGATGAGTTGTTCTTAAGCCTGGTACACAATAATAGTTTATTTTCCGGTTGAATGAAAAAAACTGACAGCTCTGGTGGAGCCACTGTTCTAACATCTCCCGACATTCGGCCCGTGTGTACTAGGCACTAGAATAATTTTATTTTCCTCTATTGCAGACCCTGGGATGGAGTCCCAATCCCTCATCGCTCATCCTGCCCTTTATTTCCTCCCCTTCCTCTCATCTTGTGTTTCCCATTTTACCCTTTCTAATTTCTTGCACCTCTTTTTTCCTATCTGCCCTTGCTTGCTGTTCTTTTTGTCCCAGACTCTTTCTTTTGACTGGGCATTTTTCATGTTATTTCTAAAAAAACAAAACTTCGCAAATGAGCTATCATCCTGTGCAGATCTTACAGAATTGACTGGTACCGTTTTCTCTCCCATTCTAACTTATTACGGGCTTGATGTCTCTTTTGATTTCTTTCATTGTTATGTCATTCATATAACCAACTTTGATTAAAGGGGTTGTAAACCCACAGGGTTTTTTACCTTCATGCATTCTATGCTATGCATGAAGGTGAAAAACCTCCACTGATGGAGCTGCCCCCCAGAGCCCTTTTTTACATACCTGAACACGGTCTTTCCAGCGACGGGGAGGAGCAAACCAGCACCAGCCGGTGTCTCAGGTCCTGATTGGATAGCCAGGGGCAGGGGCCGAGTCCTGCTGTGTCATTAGACGCAACAGCAGGACATGGGAGCACGCCCACACATGTGCCCCGAGGTAGAGCGGTTCTCCAATGGGGCACTCGAGAAGAGGAGGAGCGCCGCTGAAGGACCCCAGAAGAGGAGGATCAGGGGGACTCTGTGCAAAACCAACTGCACAGAGGAGATAGATATGACATGTTTGTTATCATTTTATTTTTTTTAGCAAAGCTTTAGATATCCTTTAACAGTTATTTACACTAATTGATTCTAAAGATTCAATAAATAAAGAATTTGGGGGAAAAAAAAGTACATGGGCAAAGCAAAAGTAAATGAGCAAACCAATAATAGAGACAAAAATAGTTCTCGTATAGTAATTTCTTCTGGTCGCCTCTCTAGCTATGCATTTGGGTGGTAAGAGTGGTAACATACATAGGAACTTTTTCCCAGTCCTCCCTAAAAAAAAACTTTAAACCCCATAAATACCCACATTAGAAGTGCTTATTCCACCCCAGTATTAATTGTAAAATTTAATTCAGCAAATCAAAAGAGTGCATCTTTTTACTTATGTATTCAGCTTTTTACCTGCTCTCATATTCTGCATCTGCATAAGTTACTTCTGAACAAAAACTTCATCGAGCTTAGCAGTAATACTACTGATTATCAAATAATTCAGTAGAAGAACAGCTACAGTATCAAAGACTGCCAAACTCATATTAGGAGACCTTTTGCTCATGACCCATCATGAACATTTTTTTTTCTGTCTGCAAGCCAAGTTCTAGGGCAGCTGCCTCTCTGGATCAGCTGATGTTCTCCAGCTGCCCTCCTGCTTGTATGACTGCATCCTGACTGTTTTACAGGCAGGTTGGCACTTGCACATGGGACATGTCTGCTGGTATTTCATTTCATTCTAGCACTGGAACAAAGTCCAAAAACCTCATGGGAGGTGCTGCAAGGCAGAAATGTTTGGCCACTGGGCTGTTACTAAATTCTAGACAAAGTGATCATTATCTAATGTTTCCTAATGTTGCTAATTGTAATCTAATTATATATAGTAGTATATTGTAATTGTAATATATAGTAGATCTACATTGCAACTATATTACAACTATACACAGTAGGTACAGGAAATACAATTTAATGTTGACAGATACAATCTGCAAATAAAATTAGATGTTGGCAGATACAATCTGATAATATCGGCATATACAGGGAACAATTCATTTTCAAGAAGACAGATGGTATGGTTAAAACTACCATGACCTAAATTGGAGGCCTGTTGGCACATATGTTTTTATTAGTGCAGATTAGGGATGAGCTCGATGTTGGAGCTGAACGTAAGTTCAACTCGAACAGTGGGTGTTCACTGAACAGCGAATATTATGGCGCATTCGTGGGAAATTTGAGCGCAGCGGAACGCCCCATAATGCACTGCGAATTCGCAGTGCATTGCTGTATGATGATTGGCCAAAGCATGCACCTGACCTGCATGCTTTGGCCAATCACAGTGTGTTCTCCTACGAGAGCCATAATTGGCCAAAGGCATCCTGCCTTTGGCCAATCATGGCTCAGGGGGAATAAGTCCACGCCCCACACTAAATAAGGCTGCTTACATAGCGGCCGTGTATAGTGTGTGGACGGAGATAGATTGAGCTAGATTAGGCAGGCAGGTTAGTTAGTGGCAGTGTATTTGAGATATATATATATATATATATATATATATATATATATATATATATATATATATATATATATACACAGTATCTCACAAAAGTGAGTACACCCCTCACATTTTTTGTAAATACTATATTGTCTTTTCATGTGTTAACACTGAAGAAATGACACTTTGCTTCAATGTAAAGTAGTGAGTGTACAGCTTGTATAACAGTGTAAATTTGTTGTCCCCTCAAAATAACTCAACACACAGCCATTAATGTCTAAACTGCTGGAAACAAAAGTGAGTGCACCCCTAAGTGAAAATGTCCAAATTGGGCCCAATTAGCCATTTTCCCTCCCCGGTGTCATGTGACTCGTTAGTGTTACAAGGTATCAGGTGTAAATGGGGAGCAGGTGTGTTAAATTTTGTGTTATCCCTCTCACTCTCTCATACTGGTCACTGGAATTTCAACATGGCACCTCATGGCAAAGAACTCTCTGAGGATCTGAAAAAAAGAATTGTTGCTCTACATAAAGATGGCCTAGGCTATAGAAAGACTGCCAAGACCCTGAAACTGAGCTGCAGTATTGTAGCCATGACCATACAGCAGTTTAACAGGACAGGTTCCAAACAGAACAGGCCTCGTCATGGTCGACCAAAGAAGTTGCGTGCACATGCTCAGCATCATATCCAGAGGTTGTCTTTGGGAAACAGAGGTATGAGTGCTGCCAGCATTGCTGCAGAGGTCGAAGGGGTGAGGGGTCAGCCTGTCAGTGCTCGGACCATACGCCGTACACTGCATCAAATTGGTCTGCATGGCTGTCGTCCCAGAAGGAAGCCTCTTCTAAAGATGATGCACAAGAAGCCCGCAAACAGTTGGCTGAAGACAAGCAGACTAAGGACATGGATTACTGGTACCATGTCTTGTGGTCTGATTAGACCAAGATAAACGTATTTGGTTCAGATGGTGTCAAGCGTGTGGCAGCAACCAGGTGAGCAGTACAAAGACAAGTGTGTCTTGCCTACAGTCAAGCATAGTGGTGGGGGTGTCATGGTCTGGGGCTGCATGAATGCTGCTGGCACTGGGGAGCTACAGTTCATTGAGGGAACCATGAATGCCAACATGTACTGTGACATATTGAAGCAGAGCATGATCCCCTCCCTTCGGAGACTGGGGCGCAGGCAGTATTATAATATGATAACAATCCCAAACACACCTCCAAGATGATCACTGCCTTGCTAAAGAGGCTGAGTGTAAAGGTGATGGACTGGCCAAGCACGTCTCCAGGCCTAAACCTTATTGAGCATCTGTGGGGCATCCTTAAAAGGGCCGCTAGGTCTCTAACATCCACCAGCTCCGTGATGTCATCATGGAGGAGTGGAAGAGGACTCCAGTGGCAACCTGTGAAGCTCTGGTGAACCCCATGCCCGAGAGGGTTAAGGCAGTACTGGTAAATAATTGTGGCCACCGAAAATATTGACACTTTGGGCCCAATTTGGACATTTTCACTTAGGGGTGTACTCACTTTTGTTGCCAGTGGTTTAGACATTAATGGCTGTGTGTTGAGTTATTTTGAGGGGACAGCAAATTTACACTGTTATACAAGCTGTAACTCACCACTTTCCATTGTAGCAAAGTGTAATTTCTTCAGTGTTGTCACATGAAAAGATATCATAAAATATTTACAAAAATGTGAGGGGTGTACTCACTTTTGTGAGATACTGTATATATCCAGTCAGTCTAGTATATATATATATATTGTGGCAGAGCGTTGCCTTGCCAGGGTCTAGGAGGAGGATGTGACCCAGAATTCTCAACCAGACAGGTTGAGGGGCTCCAGGGAGCTTGTAACATGAAGAGGAAACTAGCTTTTCAGTTTCCTCCTTTCTTAGAAAGGTCCACTTTGGGACCTGGAGCCCGGGGATTTCTGAGAGATCAGAGTAGGATGAAATCCCCAGTCCTGGGTCCTGATTTTGAAAACAGCCAGCATACTGATTGGTCAAGTGTGTGCTGGGCTTTTAGTAGTAACCTGACCATAGTTCTAGGCTCCACCCCAGTAGACAGGAAGTCTGAGTACCAGGAGTCAGGAGGGCTCCACGGGGGAGCCAGTGCAGCAAGAGGCTGTTAGCTGTGTGCACCAAGGTGGTTGGTGAAACAGGCTGCATGAGACAGACAAGGGCCTGGTGTGTAAGGCCAGAGCAGCAGTGCTGCAAGTGAGAGCCAACAAGGCTGAATGTAGTTTTGTTGATGAAAAGGAATGCTGAAACCCCTGCGAGGGAAACCTATCTTTATTTGTTGAACTCTCTTTTAATAAAAATGGGCAAACAAAGCCCTTAAAAAGAAGAACCAGCAAGTGGTGGTGTCCTTCCAGCTCTACATTTGATGCTAGTCCTTTACAATATATATACTCTGCATTTAGCATAGTCTAGATATTCAGTGTGTACTCTATATTCAGTCAGTGCAGGAAGTGTAGTTTATATAACACAGTGGGGGTTATTTACGAAAGGCAAATCCACTTTGCACTGCAAGTGCACTTGAAAGTGCACTTAAAGTGCACTTGGAAATGCAGTCGTTCTAAATCTAAGGGGTAGATCTGAAATGAGTGGAAGCTCTGCTGATTTTATCATCCAACCATGTGCAAGCTAAAATGCTGTTTTTTATTTTCCTTGCATGTCCCCCTCGGATCTAGAGCGACTTTAATTCCAAGTGCACTTTTAGTGCACTTTCAAGTGCACTTGCAGTGCAAAGTGGACTTGCCTTTAGTAAATAACCCCCCGTGTTTTGAAGTGGTTAAGTGAAACCCTGTGCCAAATTTTTTTTAAAAAAGGCAAAAGCCATACCAGACCATTATCCGGGCATGCAACCTGGCAGGCCAAAGGAAAAGGGGGAGGGACGAGAGAGCGCCCCCCCTCCTGAACTGTACCAGGCCACATGCCCTCAACATGGGGAGCACCTTGTCCCCATGTTGATGGGGACAAGGGCCTCATCCCCACAACCCTTGCCCGGTGGTTGTAGGGGTCTAGGAGCAGGGGGCTTATCAGAATCTGGAAGCCCCCTTTAACAAGGGAGCCCCCAGATCTTGGCCCCAGCCATTGTGAATGGGAATCGGGTATATTGTACCCCTACCCATTCACCAAAAAAGTGTCAAAAAAGTAAAAATGGCAGGAGACAGTTTTTGACAATTCCTTTATTAAAAAAAAAAAAAGTGTCCCGCGACGTCCATCCATCTTCAATCACGGCGCCGACGGACCCAAAAAATTGAAAAAAAAAAAGCTCCACCTCGATGGGAGGCATCCCGATTGCTGTCTTTCCACAGTGACAGCTGTAATATAGGCAAGGACGGGGCCACCTGGTGACGTAACCGAGTGACCCGCCCCCTTCTGGCATCATGTGACGTCAGAGGGGGTGGGCTCCCCCTTTTACGTCACCAGGTGGCCCCGCCCTTGCCTATATAACAGCTGTCATCAGGAAAAGACAACAGTCGGCGGGACGCATCCCATCGCGCAGAGCTTTTTTTTTCTGTTTTTCAGGTCCGTCGGTGCCGTGATTGAAGATGGATGGACATCGCGGGGCACTTTTTTTTATTTTTTAATCACTTAAGGACCGGGCCTATTTTTCAGACTCCGTGTTTACAAGTTAAAATCTGTTTTGTTTTTTTTTGCTAGAACACCAAAACATTATATATTTTTTCAGATACCCTAGAGAATAAAATGGCGGTTGTTGCAATACTTTATGTCACACCGTATTTGCGCAGCGGTCTTACAAGAGCACTTTTTTGGGAAAAAAATACACTTAAAAATAAGACAACATTAAAGTTAGCCCAATTTATTTTTTTTTATTGTGAAATATAATGTTAAGCTAAGTAAATTAATACCCAACATGTCAGGCTTCAAAATTACGTCCGCTCGTGAAATGGCGACAAACTTTTACCCTAAAGATTTCCATAGTCGACTTTTAAAAAATTTCTACAGGTTACCAGTTTTGAGTTACAGAGGAGGTCTAGGGCTAGAATTTCTGCTCTCGATCTACCGATCGCAGCGATACCTCACATGTGTGGTTTGAACACCGTTTTCATATGCGGGTGTGACTTATGTATGTGTCCACTTCCCCCGCCGAGCTCGCACGCAGGACACTGTCCTTTTAAAAAAACATTTTGAGTCACTTTTATTCCTATTACAAGGAATGTAAACATCCCTTGTAATAGAAAAAAAGCATGGCAGGACCTTTTTAAATATGAGATGTGGGGTCAAAAAGACCTCAGATCTCATATTTACACTAAAATGCAATAAAAAAAAAAAAATGTCATTTGAAAAAAAAAAAACCCTTTAAGAACATTGGGCGGAAGTGACGTTTGATGTCGCTTCTGCCCTCCAATGCTATGGAGCCGAGCGGGGGCCATCTTTCTCTCACTCGGCATCCAGGCAGTGAGGGGAGAGGAACCGATCGGCTCCGTCGCTACCGGCGGCTCCCTCCACCGATAAAAGTAATCTCATGGCGAATCCGTCGCTGAAAGCACTTTTATCCGAAAGGGGACAGTCCACCGTTTTTAAAAATACCAGGGTTATCGCAGCTAGCTGCTACCATAACAACGGTATTTAATGTCAAAGTAGCGACGTATAATGGCGGCTGGTCCTTAAGTAATAAGGAATTGTCAAAAACTGTCTCCTGTAGTTTTTACTTTTTTGACACTTTTTTGGTGAATGGGTAAGGGTACAAAGTACCCCTACCCATTCACATAGGGTGGGCTGGGATCTGGGGGCCCTCCTGTGAAAGGGGCTTCCAGTTTCCAATAAGCCCCCCGCCCGCAGACCCCCACAACCACCGGGCAAGGGTTGTAAGGATGAGGCCCTTGTCCCCATCAACATGGGGGAAAGGTGCTTTAAAATCCACACCAGACCTGAAGGGCCTGGTATGGATTGGGGGGGGGGGGACCCACGCCGTTTTTTTCAATGATTTTTTTATGTATATTGCCAGGATCCGGCAATACATTACAGCCGCGAGCAATTTTAAATGGCATTTTTTCCTTTAGAAATGTCATTTTGCTGCGATACTATTATAAACATGGGAAAGATGCGCTACTTTTCAGGCAGACTAAAGGGACCCCCAGGCATGATATTTAAAGGAATATTTAATTTTTATTGTTTAACTTTAAGCATTATTAAAATCACTACTCCTGAAAAAACAGCCGTTTTAAAAACGTTTGCATTGATACATGTCCCCTGGGGCAGTACCTGAGTCCACATAACTTGCATATAAGCCTTTAAAATAATCACTTTTGATTTTTCACATTCATGTCTAATAGACTTTAATGGTGTTCGCACACATTTTTTGTCTGTTCGCATGTTCTGGTGCAAACCGAATCGGGGGGGGGTGTACGGCTCGTCCCTAGTGCAGATCTTTCCAAATAGTGAACTCTAGGAAAAATGCTTACTGACAAAAATGCATAAATAATCACACTGTCTTCGGAGAAAATTTGACACATTTAAAAGTGTATGTTATTAAAGTATGACTAAAGGCAAAACTTTTTTTTCATTTTGAATAGAGTGGAGCAAGATTAGGATCCCTGTCTGTTTTATTGCTGCCTGTGCCCTATTTTGTAGATCACCCCTATCTGTCCTGTTTACCATTATCATTGAAAGTGAAAGTAAATCCCATATTGTCCCCAGAAAAGAAATAGAGGGGACATTTTCCAATGGGACACTAGTTCTGGTGACCCTGGGGGTCCTCAAGGGATTACGTTTGCAAGGATTTCCTCTCACTTCCTGTTTGGTTATGGGACAAGAAGTGATGGGAAATCTCCGAAATGGGAAACGGATGGCGGAAAAAAAAATCTGACAAAAGTTATAACCCTACCTTGCTCTATCCAAAATGAAAAAAAAGTTTTACACCATCATATTTGGGTGTAATTTTGTAATTATGAAGGTGAAAGAGGAGAGTGCAAAAGCTGGCTTGAAATTGAACATTAAAAAACTAAGATCATGGCAACCGGTCCCATCACTCCTTGGCAAATAGAAGGGGAAGAAATGGAAACAGTGACAGGTTTTATCTTCCTAGACTTCTTGGGAGAAAAGCAATGGCAAACCTAGGCATTATTATTATTATTATTATTATTATAATACTGGATTTATATAGCGCCAACAGTTTGCGCAGCGCTTCACAACATGAGGGCAGACAGTACACACAATACAAATCAATACAGGAGGGATCAGAGGGCCCTGCTCATTAGAGCTTACATTCTAGAAGGGAGGGTCAAGTGGAAACAAAAGGTAATGACTGTGGGGGGTGAGCTGATGGAGAAAATGAAAAAAAAAACTGTTGTTGTTAGGTGTGAGTAGGGTAGGCTTCCTTGAAGAGAAGGGTTTTCAGGGATTGTCTAAAAGCTAATAGAGTAGAAGATAAGCTGACAGATTGGGGTAGGGCATTCCATAGGATTGGAGAGGCTTTGGAAAAGTCCAAAAAAAAGCAGAGACATCACCCTACCGACAAAGTGCCCTATAGTCAAAGCTATGGTATTCCCAGTAGTAACCTATGAATGTGAAAGTTGACCTATAAGGAAGGTTGAAAGCCGAAGAATTGATGCTTTTTGAACTATGGTGTTGGAGAAGACTCTCGGATGTCCCTTGGATGGCAAGACGATCAAACCAGTCAATCCTGAAGGAAACCAACCCTGAATATTCACTGGAAAGACAGCACCTGAAGCTGAAACTCGAATACTTCGGCCACCTTAATGCGAAGAGAGGACTCATTGGAAAAGACCCTGATGCTGGGAAACATGGAAGGAAAAAGGAGAAGAGGACGACAGAAAACAAGATGGATAGATAGCATCATCGCAACATTGAACATGAAGTTAAACAAGCTCCGGGAGGCAGTGGAGGACAGAAAAGCCTGGCGCACTATCAGTAGTGTATTTAAGTTTTGTGCTGCCCTAGACCTGACTAAACGCGTGCACCCCCTAATTTAAATATGACCCACCCCTTCCTGTCAAGGCCACACCCCTTGCTGTTTAAGCAAGGCCTATATAAACAAATGACAAGCTGACAGTGGCCACCACTGTTCACATGTAGTGGACCACTGGGTTACCTGAGGTTAGGGACAGATGTTCGAGCTCAGACACAGTCAGCTGCGTCCAGGCTCAGATATCTGTCCCTAACTGCAGTTAACTGCTTGTGCGGCTACATGCAAACAATGGAAGCCACTGTCAGCTTGTCAATAGGTAATATAGGCTGAGTGGCTGCTGCTATTCGTATGCACCTGTCATTCCAAGAGTAACAATCCACTGATTTTTGCAGCTGAATCCTGTTTGCTAAATGGTTGTGGAGGAGGCCTAAGGCTGGCCATACACTATTCAATTTTCCTGTTCAACTTTCCTTTAGATTTACCAAAACCATATAATAGGAGGTCAAACCTAAACACTTTCAATTTGGATGCAATCAGGCAGGCCCTTGTACTACATAGTTGAAGGTAAATCTAAAGAAAATTGAACAGGAAAATTGTATGGTGTATGGCCAGCTTAACAGTTATTGTGATATGTTACCAATGGAAATCAAGATTATTTACTAACATATACTCAAAGTACACTAATTTAATTACATCATGTATGTATTACCTTGGTGTTAGATTCATTTTCCTGGCCATCGTTTCACTTTGTAGTTGATGCTCTTAAATCACCTTAGTTTAACATTATGATAAGTTTTAATGTGCTACCATCTTGCTCCCCCTGCTGGTTGTTGTTAGTATACAATTAAATGAGTTATGTAATAATACTGTAAAAGCAGGAGAATGCATTAGCCCAAAGCAATCAATGCAAAATCAGTTTTAATAATCTTCTTTGCTGGAAATGTATTTCTGGGTAACTGCTATTGGTTAATTCACTATTTTATTATTTTGTATTCTCTATCAGCATTGGCTTCCATGCTGTACACAAGCAAAAACATACACACACACATCAGGCAGGCAGTACTCACAGCTCACATCAGCAGTATGTTAGGGTTGAATATTTCTGTGTATGCAGAGGGGACAGAACTGTGTGCAACAGAGACATTGCTACAGTATCTTCAGGACCTGTTTCTGTACAGCAAGGTGCATGGCCTGTCCTGTCTAGGGTTGCCACCATTTCTTCAAGCCAAACCCGAACACTTTAGCGGCCTGGGTGCCCCAAGGAGAGTAGTAATGTGGAGTGCATAGCATGCCAACAGTGGGTGTGGCCAAATTGCTCTTTCTGAAATCATCACCCTGCCACCCAGTGATGCCGAACTTGCCCCAAGACAGCTGCCTGCAGCTCCCAAATGGCAACAGATTTGTGTGACCATCTTGGTTACTTGAGGAGCCACTGCCCAGTTTAAATAATGTGTCCGGGTTTCAGTCTGCCTGAAACCTGGACGCATGATTCAAAACCCTGACTGTCCGGGGGAATCCTGGACAGGTGGCAACCCTAGTCCTGTCCCTTAGCAGCCTTTTGCTCATACACCAGTTAATGGATATTGTTTCTGATTATTCTTGCCAGACACTTGTCTCAGCCTTATGTCTCAGGACAGCTATTCTTGCTTGCTGCCTGCCTCGACTTCTGTCTAGACATTGAGCATTCCTGTCTGCCACCTGCTTTGACCTCAGCCCAAAACTTCAACCAGCTTTAGTGCCATCTACCTGTCTCCACATTGTAGTTATTTTGCTCCTGTGAACCCCCTTGGTGGGGCAATCCCGATTTGTCTGTATCTAGTGAAATCTTGCAGCAATGTAGCAAAGGGGCCTCATAGATCACCAGCCAATCACTTATTGCAGGGTGTCTTTTAGACTTAGCCACTTAAATGAACCCATGTCACCTGCAAGTTGTGTCACCTGTAGCAAACCTGAATCAGTGCATTAGAGGGCACTGAGGCACTGTGAGAAATGGGGCACAGTGTGGCCTGCAATTTGTGGTTCGTCATCCTGCAGTCTAGAAAAGGCAATGCTAAAGCTCTTGTTCCTGTGGAAACATTCCACATAGAAATTCCAGATCGGGTCTTCTGTAAAATTGTTGTCTGCTCCCGTGTATACAGGTATGAGCACACACTAAATTCCCTCATCATGGTTGAATTTCAGTGATGACACCCACTAAGCCAAGGGTTTCAAATCAAAATAAAATTGTGATTAGGTAAAATGTGAGAATTTCCAGCCCTGATTGTATGTCTTGGCTCAGCTTAAAGGGAATGCTGTCAGAAGCATTACAGTGCTACCACAAGTTTACAGGCTGCCATTGCTGAGGGAGAAGGGAGAGAATAACAGAGAGATAAGATAAGTCACTATCCTTGTAAGTTTAACTCATTTGTGTCTCCCTGGCAGCAGAGTTTGTATTATCTTCTCTCCTGCTTTTTTTCTCCCTCCCTAATCTGTGTTCCCTCCACACAAATGGTGTCATTCCTGTTGCTTTCTTCCGCCTTTAGCAACAGTAAATCTTAAAGCTGTCAGCTGATCGGCCTCTTGTGCCGAGAATAGGGAGCAACTGAGCATGTGGAGAGCAGGGTGTGACAGTACATTACTGGATGTTAACCAGAAAAGACACTTACTTTTAATGTCTCATACAGCCATACCTACAAAAGAGGCCAGCCTGATGTGATCTATCAGGCCTTAATTTTCTGACTAAAGTTCCACTTTAAGTTATCCAATGTGGATAACTGTTCTGTCAAAAACTGTCGAAAATGGAAATTCCTCACTTTGGGGAGATCTTCTCTCATTTTCTGTTGCTTCCCCAGGATAGGAAATGAAGGGAAATCTCCCCAGCTAGACACAGGAATCAATAAATACCCTGATAAGGGTTTTACCATGTCCCTACTTTACCCAAAACTAAAATAAAAAATGTGCCTCTACACTCACTTTTATGCTTATGGGCTTTTTTTTTCATATAATTACTACTACTACTTTATTGTAGGAAGTGCTAATTAGGGTTTTTTTATCTCACCAACTACCTTATGATGTCAAGAATAAAATATAAATTCTTTCTTCTTCTTGAGCTCAACTGAGCTTTTTATTGCAGGATATTATATATTTTAGTTGTATACAATTCTATACTTTATTTTTCACAGTAATCAGTTTATTGAGAATTCAGAAACTGCAAGCATTCTTTTATTTCTATCCTTTAGCTCTCAGGCTAGGATTCTGGCTGTATTAACATTCAGGGTATTGTTATCTCTGCTCCATGACATTGCACAAGCACAGGTAGGCGACAGTTTTACTGTGGATTTATATTATCAGCATGATTACCTGGCATACTGCTTTGTTGTCTTTGGATGTTACTTGGCATTTTGTACTGATAATTCTGAATATGACAGGACTAACAGATAGCTCATTAATCATTTTAATCCAGTAATAAGAACATTAACCCATTCATTTGTGGTCTGCTTTGAAAATATCCTGAAGGAGGAATTGCACCCCATACTTTTGTTTAGGGAACTCAAAGCTGAACTTCAGGTATGAATTTTATTGCCTAGTTACATTAGTTCAGCTTAGATCAATGTAACTATATTACATATTGAATGTAATAAAAAGAATTAAATGTGTGACGTGAAATTGCAGCTGTACACAAAGTGCTAACACTTGACAAATAGATAACTAAAAAGAATTATGTCGCGTACACACGGTTGGATTTTTCAACGGGAAATGTTCGATGGGAGCTCGTTGTCGGAAATTCCGACCGTGTGTAGGCTCCATCGGACATTTTCCGTCTGAATTTCCAACAAACAAAATTTGAGATCTGGATCTCAAATTTTCCGACAACAAAATCCATTGTCGGAAATTCCGATCGTGTGTCCGACGCACAAAATTCCACGCATGCTCAGAATCAAGCAGAAGAGCCGCACTGGCTATTGAACTTCATTTTTCTCGGTTCTGTGTGAACGTGTGTATGCAAGACAAGTTTGAGCCAACATGGGTTTTGTTGTCTGAATGTGCGATCGTGTGTACGCGGCATTACATTACAGCGCAAATAGGTAAATTAAATGCAGACATTCAATGAAAAACAATTCATGAACAATTAGTGAAAGTCAAAAAAAATTGAATGATGTGATCCAATGTTAAAGTGCAAGGTGCACCACACTCCCTTCTGTGTTTTCCCACTCACCGGATGGAATGGACCCCTAGGTTTTCAGTCTGGGGGTCGTTCAGGCTTTGAGGTGTTGGCCAAGGATGGCTGAGTCACATCAATGTACCAAGAAGATCTCCAGTGTTTAGCTAGGGGTCCATTCCATTTTATTTACTTATTTGCGAGCGCTGTAATTCTTTTTAGTTATCTATCACTGTAGTAGCCACTACTATTACAATGATCACCGCAATCATGACATCATTGCCCCGTCACCCCAACTCGTCCAGTTACAGAATGCTGTGAAAAAACTCATTGATGAATTCATTGAGAAAAATGCAAAGCGTTCTGTGAATGGCACCTGCGCTGAGCATGTGACCCCCTGTAGTTACTATGCAGTAGGGCAGCCACTTGGCACAGGATCTGGAAGACAGCAGTGATCACTGTAGTAGTGCGGATACTACAGTGATTGTCCCCCTCTACATCAGTGCCACAAGTATTACATATGCATATTAGCATGTGGACAATGTAACTATGCAATACAATCCATACCTGGAGTTCAGATTTAAAGTAGATAAAAACCTTAGCTGAATGACGTTTAGTTTTCTAAAGCACTGTGAGTCATAAACTATTGCAATTTTTTTAAAGCGGTTCTGGATTTTGAAAAAGCATTTGATACAGTTCCCCATAAACGTTTACTGTACAAAGTAAGGTCAATTGGCATGGACCATAGGGTGAGTACATGGATTGAAAACTGGCTACAAGGGCGAGTTCAGAGGGTGGTGATAAATGGTGAATACTCAGAATGGACTAGGGTGGAAAGTGAGGTCCCCCAGGGTTCTGTCCTGGGACCAATTATATTTAATTTATTTGTAAATGACCTGGAGGATGGGATAAACAGCTCAATCTCTGTATTTGCAGACGATACTAAGCTAAGCAGGGCAATAACTTCTCCGCAGGATGTGGAAACCTTGCAAGAAGATGTGAACAAATTTACATGGCAAATGAGGTTTAATGTAGGAACATTTTAAATAATGCATTTGGTGGCAAAAATATGAATGCAATCTACTCACTGGGGGGAGAAACTCTGGGGGAATCTAGGATTCGAAAGGACCTGGGGGTCCTAGTAGATGACAGGCCCAGCAATGGCATGCTATGCCAAGCTGCTGCAAGCAAAGTCAAAATATTGGCATGCATTAAAAAGGGGATTAACTCCAGAGATAAAACGATAATTCTCCCGCTCTACAAGACTCTGGTCCGGCTGCACCTAGAGTATGTCGTCCAGTTCTGGGCTCCAGTCCGCAGGAAGGATGTGCTAGAACTGGAGAGAGCCCAGAAAAGGGCAACAAAGCTAATAAAGGGTCTGGAGGATCTTAGTTATGAGGAAAGGTTGTGAGCACTGAACTTATTCTCTCTGGAGAAGAGACGCTTGAGAGGGGATATGATTCCAATTTACAAATACCGTACTGGTGACCCCACAATAGGGATAAAACTTTTCCGTAAAAGGGAATTTAATAAGACACGCGTCCATTCACTAAAATTAGAAGAAAATCGGTTTAACCTTAACCTGCTTAGAGGGTTCTTTACTGTAATGCCCCGTACACACGGTCGGATTTTCCGACCCACAAAGTTTGAGAGCAGGATATAAAATTTTCCGACAACAAAATCCGTTGTCGGAAATTCAGATCGTGTGTACACAAATCCGACGGACAAAGTGCCACGCATGCAAAGAATAAATAAAGGGATGAAAGCTATTGGCCACTGCCCCGTTTATAGTCCCGACGTACGTGTTTTACGTCACCGCGTTTAGAACGATCGGATTTTCCGACAACTTTGTGTGACTGTGTGTATGCAAGACAAGTTTAAGCCAACATCCGTCGGAAAAAATCCTAGGATTTTGTTGTCGGAATGTCCGAACAAAGTCCAACCGTGTGTACGGGGCATTAGAGTGGTAAGGATGTGAAATTCTCTTCCACAGGCAGTGGTATCAGCGGGGAGCAACGATAATTTCAAAAAACTATTAGATAAGCACCTGAACGACCACAACATACAGGGATATACAATGTAATACTGACATAAAATCACATATATAGGTTGGACTTGATGGACTTGTGTCTTTTTTCAACCCTGCCCACTATGTAACTATGTAAAGGCTTGGTTTTTTTTTCCTTTAAAATAAAAAATATGTCATACCTGTTCTATGCAAGGGTTTTGCATAGAGCAGCCCCGATCCTCCGCTTCTTGGGTCCCCTGGTGGCGCTTATGGCCCCTCCCCCTTGCCGCATGCCCCCAGATCAAGCTGCTTGCACAGGAAACACTCGTGTGTGCTCACTCCTAAGCCGCCTCTGTGTGTCTATGGGGCACACAGAGCATGGCTCAGTCCCTCCCCGCTCTCTTTCCTCACTGGCTGTGATGGACAACAGGAAGTGCCTAAATAAAGAGGAACTTCAGTCAAGATAAAGAAATTATTTTAAAAACCTGCAGCAGGTAAAAATATCAATTATAATATATGGGGTATGAATAAAGTAAATGGTGATTGCGCTGTGATAAGAGGGGAAGGAAGGAGGAGGAAGGGGAAGGGGCTAGCTCAAATGTATAGAGAGGTGAATGAAAAATGAACAAATTATACAAAATATAAAGGTATAATGAGCATGAGGGCTAGTATCATACTAGCACATAAACAATATAATGTAAATACTGAAACAGAAGAAAAGAAAAATCTCAGTGCAAAAGGGCTAGTACCATACTAGCACATATGTGGTAACTCAGCAAATACTTATCAAAAGAAAAATCTCAGTGCAAAAGGGCTAGTATCATACTAGCACATATGTAGTAACTCAGCAAATACTTAATGGTGACTCCAAGTAAATAAATAAATGGTGAACAGTCCCACCGCCTTGTAGTACAAAGTGCTCAAACAATGAGTCATCAGTTCCAAAAGGCAAAATGGAAAAATTATACAAAATATAAAAGTATAATGAAATGTAATAAAGTGCAGTCTAATGAGCACTAAATCCGAATAAACTGAAGAAACAAAATAGCCTAAAACGTATAAAAAGCTATAAAATGAGTGACAAATGCAGTGTGGGTACAAAAAAATAAAAAATTTGAACAAAATAAAATATATAAATCAAACAAAGTCCATGTGCATGAGGGCTAGTATCTTACTAGCACATACAAAATATTGTAAATACTGACACAAAAGAAAAGAAAAAATCGCAGTGCAAAAGGGCTAGTATCATACTAGCACATATGTGGTAACTCAGCAAATACTTATTGGTGACTCCAAGAAAAATAAATAAATGGTGAACAGTCCCACCACCTTGTAGTACAAAGTGCTCAAACAATGAGTCATCAGTTCCAAAAAGGCAAGTCCACAAGCCACAGGGAAGGGGAACAAAGTCTTCAGTGGGGACACCTCTGTGCTCGCAAGCAGCTCACCTTACTGCTGCAAGACGACAGCTTGTAATCCAGTAACAAATCACCAGCAAGCAAGGGTCCCATCCAGTAGTTCAGGCGATTCGGGTGGTGGGTGTGCAGGATGGTATATAAAAAACATAAGCAGACAGTATATAGTATATAACTCCGTGGCGGCCAAAGTGGAAAAAGGGACATGACACAGAAGGGGGATGCACTCACTTTTGTAAAATGAGTGTGGGCGTCAATCCAATGAACGCCAAGTTCGTATACCTCAAAAAGGGTGTCTTCAAACCGTCCCCATTTCCTCAATGCTCGTCACAATGGGATGCATATACGTGACGTGACGATACGCGTGAGGTTTGGAGCACGGGAACTGTCACAGACTGACGATAGGATACGAGCTCGGTGCTCGTGGATGTTTTTTTACTATAGCCTTCTGCTAAATGTAAGTGTACCATGTTGTTTTTAACCTAATAAACTGATTTATATACGGAATCACGCTATGTGCACTCTCTTCCAATACTTCACATATATGCATCCCATTGTGACGAGCATTGAGGAAACGGGGACGGTTTGAAGACACCCTTTTGAGGTATACGAACTCGGCGTTCGTTGGATTGACGCCCACACTTATTTTACAAAAGTGAGTGCATCCCCCTTCTGTGTCCTGTCCCCTTTTTCCACTTTGGCCGCCACAGAGTTATACTATATACTGTCTGCTTATGTTTTTTATATACCATCCTGCACACCCACCACCCGAATCGCCTGAACTACTGGATGGGACCCTTGCCTGCTGGTGATTTGTTACTGGATTACAAGCTGTTGTCTTGCAGCAGTAAGGTGAGCTGCTTGCGAGCACAGAGGTGTCCCCACTGAAGACTTTGTTCCCCTTCCCTGTGGCTTGTGGACTTGCCTTTTTGGAACTGATGACTCATTGTTTGAGCACTTTGTACTACAAGGTGGTGGGACTGTTCACCATTTATTTATTTTCTTGGAGTCACCATTAAGTATTTGCTGAGTTACCACATATGTGCTAGTATGATACTAGCTCTTTTGCACTGAGATTTTTTCTTTTCTTTTGTGTCAGTATTTACAATATTTTTTATGTGCTAGTATGATACTAGCCCTCATGCACATGGACTTTGTTTGATTTATATATTTTATTTTGTTCAAATTTTTTTTTTTTTTTTGTACCCACACTGCATTTGTCACTCATTTTATAGCTTTTTATACGTTTTAGGCTATTTTGTTTCTTCAGTTTATTCGGATTTAGTGCTCATTAGACTGCACTTTATTACATTTCATTATACTTTTATATTTTGTATAATTTTTCCATTTTGCCTTTTGGAACTGATGACTCATTGTTTGAGCACTTTGTACTACAAGGCGGTGGGACTGTTCATCATTTATTTATTTACTTGGAGTCACCATTAAGTATTTGCTGAGTTACTACATATGTGCTAGTATGATACTAGCCCTTTTGCACTGAGATTTTTCTTTTGATAAGTATTTGCTGAGTTACCACATATGTGCTAGTATGGTACTAGCCCTTTTGCACTGAGATTTTTCTTTTCTTCTGTTTCAGTATTTACATTATATTGTTTATGTGCTAGTATGATACTAGCCCTCATGCTCATTATACCTTTATATTTTGTATAATTTGTTCATTTTTCATTCACCTCTCTATATATTTGAGCTAGCCCCTTCCCCTCCCTCCTCCTTCCTTCCCCTCTTATCACAGCGCAATCACCATTTAATTTATTCATACCACTTTTGTCTGTTTGGATCAGCCATTTAGGTGTTGCAGCAGTGCCCCTTAGCATAGGTATTTCTGACAGCGCAGGAGTTTCTTCATCATTTATTATATATGGGGACTTCATTTTAAAAGGTAACCTGTGTTTCTATGTGAAAGTTTTATTAGTACAGCATAACTGATATCTGACAGCGGCCATTTTAACTAGGGGCAGCTGAAGTCAGCGCCCATTCCGAGAGATGCAGCAACTGCAACTCCACGATGTGCTGCTAAATTGCGCAGTAAGGACATAGCTTTCTTTCATATAACCCCTCCCTCTTCCATAATCCTCCACCCTTTAAGGACGTAAAACTAAAAAAAATAAATAAATAAAATCTGTCCTAAGACTCTTAGTATTTATGATGATAATATTTCAGGAGTCAATGGTAGGAGAGACTATGTTACTGGCCTAGGCAAAAAAAGGAAGAAGTCAACCAAGATCATATACAAAAAGATATTGGATTTGAAAGCAAAAAGAAAAAAAAATAATATCCAATTGCATAATATGAGGGGAGAGGATTGGCACCGTCAACTTAGGAAGGTGCTAGCAGTTAGGTTTTTTTGTAGTACAGGAACATTTAGGCAGGCGTAGCTGGAAGCTTGATCTGAGGGCAGCTGTGACTCACAGACAGCATCACTCCACTGTCACCTACCTCTTTCTTCTCGAGGATTCTAGAATAAGAGGAGGGTAAGAAGGGCGGAGCTGTCTGGGGTGTCTCGGGGAGGACAGGCCTGCTTGAAATACCTGGCGTCAACCCAGCTGGGGAAGAGTTATTGGGTGGAAGAACTGAGGATGGAGTACTAGGCTGTCGGGACCTTTGAGGGAGCTCCCCAGCCTCGGGGGGGGGTGACCTTGGGCCTGGGACTCTGATGCAGGACAGAGCCCTTCAAGAACTCATGAAGGATCCGAAGAGGAGGAGGAGGAGTCAGAGAGGACCTCAGGAGCTATTGCTGCCGGGCAAGTCTTAAGGAGGGAACCACCGGTTGCAGCCAGGAGGGCTGCTGAGTGACATGTGCAGTCGGGAGGACAGGAGAAGCATGACAGAGAGGACTGAGAGGAAACTGTCAGAGCTGGGTGTGGAGCCAGTAGGGAGCATTGCAAAGTCAGGGGCTATGAAGTCAGGCAGCTGCAGCCAGGAGTGCTGGCAGGGCCTGAAGAGGACTGACTGGGAGCAGTAGTCCACCAAAAAGACAGCTAGCACTAATAAGACTTTCCATATTTTCTGCTAAACTATAGGGGCCCGCGGTCCCTGCTTTCAAAGGGCAAGTTACTTAGGCCTGGCTGAGCCAGTGTCAGGCCTTGCTACCATGTGCTAGCTGATCCTGAATCACTAAATAGGAAGCCACATCCAGGAGGGATGGAGCGAACCACTAAATAGGAAGCAACATCCAGGAGGAATGGAGCGAACCACTAGATAGGAAATAAAGAGTTGTGCTGGAGGAGTCTGGAGAAGTGTACAAAGAGTGTACATAGTTGTCCCTATCAACTTGCTATTATTTCACTGTGCATTCCATAATTCCTAACAATGTCCAAGTTGAATTTCCCCAACAAAAACAAAGCCAGCGGACTGTTCATTGTCTTGGAGTGTCTGGGAATTGAATACCGGGCTGGGCAGGGTGACAGGAGGGCCACATCACTTAGCAGCCCCTACGGGGGTACAGCTACAATTGCAAAAGGAGGAACTTTAAAAAAAAGACTGAAGGTCCCCTATAAGGACCATCATAGCAGAACTACAGCTAATATTTTAACAAAAGTTTCAGCTTTAAAACAATTAAAGATGACTATTGAAATAACATTAACTTAGTAAAGTTTAGGTGATGTTTTAGTGACTGGGTTTCCATAATCCTCAACTGAGAATTTCAGATGTTTGAAATTATGTATAAGAATATTTTATGCTATTTCTTTTTAGGAGAGGGTAACAGAAGAAGCTGACCAGGGCACAGGGAACTCTAACATATACTGAAATATTTGCAGTTACTGCAGTTCTTTCCTTAGATTTTCCTGACTCTTACATAATTGGTACATTTTGTTCATTAATCCCATAAGAAACAGGACATTTGAAAAGAGGGTGGTTCTGTAAAACAAGAACTGTTGTAAATAGGCATACTGCCCTTTCATTCACACTGACACACCCTACTGTAATTTAAAAAATAGTCCTGGCTGCCAACCTAACAGACTCCTGAGAAGCCACATTTACCATTTACTGTGTTAATACAGCTGCAGTAGCCAGGATGCTGCACTCATTTAAAGCCTAAGTTTACTTAAAGCGGTAGTAAACCACAGCTGGTGAAAAAAAAAAATCCCTGCAAGGCAATAGCTAGTATGCATCACATAGTGGCACATTATGAGAAACTTACCTTAAAATAAAGTCCTCCAGCGCTGCGCTGTCACCACTGAGAGGGCTTCCATCGTGGGGGCGTGATGACGTCACTCCCGTGCATGCGCACGGGAGCTGCTGTTAATGGCACAGGCTCTGAAGGTTCGGCACTGTATGCCAGACCTTCAGAGTGCATGCAAATTTAAGAGATATTCACAGTACCTACAGGTAAGCCTTATTATAGGCTTACCTGTAAGTATAAGTGGTGTAACAGAATTTACTACCCTTTTTTTTTTTTTTAATCGGCACATGGGACAGTATTTACATTCAAGGAGAAGTGTCCCTTGTGATGGTGACTACTTGTTTTGTTGAAATCTTATCCTAGGCACTCATCAGTGAAAAGTGCTCTATGAATAGAGGATGGGCTGACAAATGAAAGGTCTGCCTGCTCCATTTATAAAGAGTTTTTCATTGATGGAAGTTACAGATTCTATGAATGGAGAAAGGGGACTGAAAGGCGGGGGGGGGGGGGGGGGGGCATAGTCTGCACTCTTGATGAATACCTATGGCAGGTCCAGCGGCTGTAATAACCCCTGCATCATTTGAACATTACTGCAGGGGTATGGGGGGTGGGGGAGGCAGAGGACTGAAGATTTTAGCAAGACAAGCAGCCATCAGCACAAGTGATACTTCTCATTGAATGTAAGTACTGTCCCTTGTGCTGATTTATTTTTTTAAACTTAACTTTAAACTTAAACTTAACTAAATGTAGGCTTTAATAATGACTTAGTTTTTACTTTTTTTAGGCCCTGTTCACACCTGAGCGATTTTCAGCTTGTAAAACGCTCAGCTCTGAAGCTCAAAAAAGCCCAGGAAGCAAAATTCCATTAATTTCAATGACCCCTGTTCACATATGAGCATTCTGATGCCTGAAGCTCAAAAAAGTACAAGCTTCTTTTCTACAAGAGGCCCCATAGACTTCAATAGAAACACCTGACTTGAGCAGAAAAACGCTTGTAAAATGTTTGTAAAACGCCCATAAAACGCTCAAATAGCAGCTCTCCACCCCTAATTTCCACTCCCTCTCCTGCCCCTAGTGCTTTCTTTTGGCTACACAAAAATGCCTGAAGCTGTAAAACGCTTGTAATACACGTCTGAAACGCTTTAAAAAAAGCTTAAAAAAAATCAGTAAATCGATACACTCAGGTGTGAATTGAGGGATGATATATACAGTGCTCTATTCAGGATGAATCACAAGCATGGTCATCATAAGCACATTTGACTGTAAAGTGATTGTAAATTTTTTTTTGCTTTAAAAATAACAAACATGTTATACTTTTGTAGCACCCTGTAGCTTAGGCAGGGAGCTCCTCACAAATTTAATTGCCAGGAGTAGTTATCCTGGTTGATTTATAGAGATCTATTGATTTCTCCCTAAGTTTGGCCTTGTTGCACTTTTCTCTTCTACCACTAGGTGGCCGGGTAGTTGGTGGTACTAGATATGAGAAGGGCAACCCAAGGTGAGGTTATGGGGATATGGGGTATCTCAGCCAATGGGCAGGGGTTTTCTTGAATCTTCTGGGATTACCTATATATTTGGGTGGAGTCAGGTGGGCTGTGTTCTGTGCCAGCTGAACGGCTGTCTGGGTGGATGCGTGTCATACGCCCCGGGCTGCTAGGCCGGAGATTGGGCCTATCTCTGGGGCATCCGGCTGCCAGGCTGTGTGAGGGCCTATCCAGTAAGAGGGCAGCACAGGGTTGGGATTGCGGCTTGCAATCCAAACAAAAGTGACGGTTCTGCTAGGCCGGAGAACCTGTCGTGATTGGAGGTAGAAGGGGAGCTGTCGCCACTAAGGGACCAACCATCTTTAATAGGGACCACAGTGAGTAACTAAAGCAAGTACCAGAGCAGTATTCTCACCCAACGGGCACGGTGGAGAACCAGGAAACTTCAGGCGGTAATCAAGTCAGGGACCCAACCAGCGGAGGTGATGCTTGCAGAGCAGCCTTGTGTGTCAAGCCAGGGACCCGAGCCAGTCAGCATGGGTGAAGCTTGAGGAGTATCTGGAGTGCCAAGCTAGGGACCCAGCAGGGAAGCATGGGTGACTCTTGAGGGATATACCACCGTAAAGATTGGAGGAGCTCAAGGGATTCAGTCGTTGAATCAGTGGGTCTAGAGAGAGACCGGCAGCTCAGTGTTGAAGAACTACAAGAAGCAGTTGTAGTGAAGCTGAAGGATCTGTTACATTTGTGTGAGAAACTGTTAAAGACTGTTGCTATAGGAGACAGCATTCCTGCATGTGCAGATTTGGCACCTTGCTAGAGACTTTCCCTGCACGGCTGTCTTCCTATTGAAGTCTCGGAGTCTGCCAGTTGAATATACAACTACTTAAGAGTGTCCTGGCCCTAACGCTCTTTCCTCCAAAAATACAAAAGGACTGTCAAAAGAAATCCTCTTTTACATCCAAAAAGTGTCTGGCGCCCAATGACTGTCACCATCTTTGCACCAACTATGCCTCACAACGCCTTACTTATTGAAGGATGTCAGCTATCTTTGGCCTTGGAGGTCCTCATTAGACTGGAAGAGGCTAAAGACTTTACTACACTTACCTGCACTGTTGCAGTATTTTTGCACAGAACAGCCCAGATGCTCCTATTCTCAGGTCCCTCTTCGGCTCTCCTGGCCCCTCCCTCCTGCCGAGTGCTCCCACAGCAAGCAGCTTGCTATGGGGGCACCTAAGCCGAGTCACAGCTCCGTGTTTCCATTCAGACACAGAGCCCGACCTGGCCTGCCCCCTCCCTCCCCTGATTGGCTGAGTGATTTTGATTGACAGCAGCAGGAGCCAATGGTGTCGCACTGCTGTCTCAGCCAATGAGGAGGAGTGTCCTAGGCAGACAAGACAGTCGTGCAACATCGCTAGAGAGAGATGGGACCTCAGGTAAGTATTAGGGGGGCTGGGGCAGCTGCTGCACACAGAAGGTTTTTTATCTTATGCATTGAATGAAGTTCCTTCATGGCAAAATTTTGACAAAGACTGGGGTAGAGGTATAATGTTGGTGGCTTTTCATGTTGCTATAGCAGTAGTAAATGTAAATGGTTATCTGCTGCAAAATCAAAGGTAAACACTTTTACAAAAAAACTGTTCCAAGCAACTGTCCAACCAAGCAACAATCTAGTCCTAACAAGTAGGGATATATCCATAAGTGCATCTTTTTAACCTGTATCATAGGGACCTCATAGTACACGCAGCCTGATAAATCTGACTTTATATTTGTTATAGATACTTAAAGAAACCACATCCTATTCTTCACAGTTCATAATGTTCACACTAAAAGCAACACTGCCATCTAGTTGAAGCTTGTTGATGTTGACATTGATTAACGTGTAACTATGCCAAAACATTTTCCTGTTCGAGTGGGGAAGAAGGCTTAGACCCTTTGTCAGGTGTTCAGTGCTATATGTGACCCCTCTGGTAAGACTCCGCATCACTTGTCCTGTGAATAATGTTATCACTGGGACAAAAAAATGATGAAATCTCTGTAACAGTTACAACAGTAATAATATTTTTTTGATAGTTTTGGGGGAAAAAAATCCTAAATTAAGTTACACTTTAATAAAAAAAATCCAGCTGATATTATATCATCAAATAATACAAATTGTTGTGTGCAAATACTATTAACACTACCACTTTGTAACACGTGTTGCTCGAAAAGGTAGATTTAAAGTATAACTAATGGCAAAACTTTTTCCTGTTGCCTCCATGGCAGCATACCTGTGACAAGCTCTGCCTTGGCTCCTCCCTCAGGATCAGTATCTTTTAAAAGAGAGGGTCAGAGACCCCCCAGCAGTCTCCTTTTTTTCCTCATACCTTATGGACAGTGATTGTTGGTCGAACGTTCTTACCTTTGCATTCAGCTGTTTCCGTCTGGTTTCAGCCTCTTCCAAATGCAGTCCCTGGTCTTGGGCTCCTAAACTCGTTAATATAGTCAGGGAGTCCCTTCTGTTGATCTTTTGGGACATACAGTGCTTCTTAATTAAGAACTTTTATTTCTGCACCCATTATCAGGTGTCTGCTCAAGGCCTGCAGCGGAGCAAACAGCTACAGTCAGCCCCTTAGCTTGCACATTTTTTTTTCTTTTTTCCCCTTGTTTCTTTAAGAAGGAAAGTTTTCTCTGTGGCCATTCCCCTCCTTTTCAGTTTTCCCCTCTCCTCTTCCTTTTCACCTTATTTCTAAGGATTTATTTTTTCTCTTTTCCTTACCTGCTAGTGTTGTTTCTTTCCTCCTCTAATTTTAGCCTCTGGGGTCCTTAAGGACCGGCGCGCGTCTTGCGCTAATCTTTCTAAAGTCTCTTGCATCTCTCTGCCCCTGCTGCGCAGGTGCGGGCGTCTATCATATTCGGCGGAGCAGGCAGGTCTGAGCGCTGTCGGCTGTGCATGCGCGGTACGGCGGGAAGCTCTGGCAACTTTGTTAAGGGAAAGAAGTAAATTCTTTGCCCTCACTTAAAAATTAAGCTTGGGAGGAGTTGCCTTTTGCAAAATACCTCCCCTTTTGTCCATTTAAGCCCGGGAAATTGGCTCTGCTGTGCTTCCAGTGGGTCGCCTCTTTGGAGCTCCTGGTGGTCTGCCAGTCTGTCATACACAGTACCTTTTTTTTTGGATCTTTAATCATTGAGTTTTTTTTCACCCCGTCCTGTAAACCCAATAATTAAAATCGCTTCTTGTCTCTAGCTGTTTGTCCTGCCTGCTGCTTACAATGAGCTGTTGACCGCCCTCTCAAGAACTTCAACAAAGTTTAAGGTAAGGACCATCGTCCAGGTAAGTTTAAAAAAAAAAAAAAGAGTGCACTTATGCTGGTACATATTATGTATTACAGCCCTGTACGCCAGAAGAAGTCTAAGAAGACCTCAAGGCGTCATGACGAATCCCATTAAAGCCCTAACCGGAGTAGATCCTCAAGATTGGGACATCATGCTCATGTAGAGGGCTCAGCTGCAAAAAGGCATCACTCCTCGCATTCTCCAAGTGCCAGAAGTCCAAGGTGTAGAGCATGTGGAGCCACTCCTCTTCCAGATAAACTGGTCTGCAAAAGCTGCTTTAGGGAGTATGCAGCGGACAGAGAGTCAGAAAGCCAACAGGTGGCTGACCTTCTTAAGAGAGTGATCAAGGACTCTATAGCAGAGCTAACAGCAGTAAATACCCTGCAATCTCTGGCTCAGCCTCCTGCAGAGCCCCCAGTCCCTGGACCCTCATCTGAGGAGCCTGCTAGGCCCAAAGGGAATGTCCCAGTCAGGCAGGAGCAGTCTGATTCAGAGGATTCCTAAAAAGAACAGGTTTCCTCTGGCTTCGCTTTTCTTTAGGTCAGCCATATATACAGGCCGTAAAAACAGCTATAGGCTGGGAGGAAGCTGAAACTACCGCTAATAAGTCAAAGCGCTATTTTCCTTTCCTGAAGAAGCAGATCTCCTTTTTTCCTCTAAAGGAGGAAATCAAAGATGTTATCGAAGACAAGTTGAAGAAAACGAAAAAAGATTTCCCCTCAACCGTTTTGGTAAACTCTACCCAATGTCAGAACAGGACTCGGCAGTGTTAGATGGTCTGCCGGCGGTAGACGTGGCTGTAATTCATCTGTAATTCAAAAAATCTCACTCTCCCAATGGATGATTCAACTTCTTTTAAGGATCCTCTCGATAGGCGAATAGATTTTGACTTAAAAAGAGCGTATCAAATGGTGGGCAATGCATGCAAATCAGCGATTGCCTTAACATCGGTATCCAACGCTCTGCGGACTTGGACAGAAAATATAGAGATGGCTATTCGTCAAGATATTCCAAAGGAAGATATGATAAAGGCCCTGGACAAGCTTAAATGCTTAGCAGATTTCATTAGCGAAGCGGCAATTGATACTATCAGGTGTTCCGCAAGGTCAATGCCGCATGCCGTAATGGCTAAACGGGCACTATGGCTGAAACCCTGGGCAGCTGATACTGCATCCAAACAGAATTGGTGCAAAATACATTTTGACGGGAAAGCACTTTTTGGTGAAAAGTTAAAAAAAGCCATTTCCCGGGTCGGGGGGGGGGGGGGGGGGTGTTGTGGATGGAATCAAGTCTGCTTCCCCGGGACAGAAGAAACAGAAGCCCCAGAGGGCCACCTTGTAGATTCCAGCAGTCCAGAACAAGAGATTATAGACAGCAGAGACAGGTAAAGGACACCAGGAGAAATTGGAGGAGTACTCAATCCACCTTCCTGAAAGCGCACTAGCAGAGAGCCTTGCCTAACCCACAGGACTCTAATAAATCCTTTTGACGCCAGACCATCCCAGGAGGGTTCTATTCCACTCTCTTCCTGGTCCCCAAAAAGAGCGGAGGTTGGAGGCCTGTGATAGTTCTCAAAAAGCTAAATCGACATATAGCTCTAGAGAGGTTCAAAATGGAGTCACTACAGACAATAATCCGAGCAGTCTGCCCGGGAGATTGGATGTTGTTGGTGGATCTTCAAGATGCATATTTGCACATCCTCATTCTAGAACCCTTCCAAAAATATTTGAGATTTGTATTTGGCCAGGCTCATTTACATTTTCAGAGTCTCCCATTCGGCCTTTGTACTTCGCCCAGGGTCTTTACCAAGGTGCTGATTGCGATTTTAGCCCCCCCCCCCTGGGGCAGGGGCTCAGGGTGTTCCACTATCTCAATGAAATTCTGCTAGCGAAGCATCCAGTCCAGCTAACAGAGCACAGGAAGATCTTATTGGCAATACTGGTGGAGTATGGATGAATAATCAATCATCAGAAGAGTCACCTTTCTCCAACTCAAAGGATGATTTATCTGGGTGCGTTATTCAACACCGAACAGGGGACTGTGTCCCTACCTCCCTAGAAAGCAGAATTAATCACTCAGAGGATAAGGAAGGTAAGCTTACTGGGTCTTATGTCCTCCTGTATTCCGATGGTCCCCCGGACACATTGGCACTTGAGGCACTTCCAGATAGGGTTCCTAAGAAAAATGAAACCGACACCTGCTCTCCCAGACCATATGCATGACAGCTCCAATGCTCAGGAGTTTTAAATGGTGGACGAGCAAGGAGATGCTTCTGAAACCACGTCCTTTAGGTCATGTCTGTCGGATCACAATTACTACAGACGCCAGCTTGAAAGGATGGGGAGCGCACTGCAACCAGGTATCAGTCCAGGGAAGATGGGCATTCAGAACAACAGGTATCGTATCGAATATACTGGAAATCAGGGCCGTATATTTATCTTGCATTGATAGCCTTAGCCCCTCAGATCAAGGGCAGATCTGTTCTGATCCAAATGGACAACAAGACAGCGGTTTCATACGTCCAACGCCAGGGCGGAACACACAGCAGCTCCCTGCTGAGGGAGGTGGAGCCCTACATCATTTGGGCAGAGAGAAAGCTGAGAGACTTAAGAGCGGTCCATCTTCCAGGTCACCTGAACAGAAAACCGATCCTCCTATCCCGGAGATTCTTAGACCCCAACGAGTGGTCTCTACACCCGAGGATATTCAGTTGGATAGTACACAGGTGGGGCGGAACTGGACCTATTTGCATCAGTAGTCAATACAAAACTACCAAGGTTTATCTCACGTCTGCCTCACCCTCAGGCAGAAAGGACGAATGGCCTGTCAAGTCCCTGGCCATACAGCCTAGCTTATGCCTTCCCTCCACGGCCTCTTATCTCGAGATTCCTCTCCAAATTAGCGACATGGAAGACAACAGTCATAGCAGTCCTACCATATTGGCTGAGACGCCCATGGTTTTCAATGGAAATGTGTCTGAGCATCAGTCCTCCAGTGAGGATACCTTCAATATAATTTCTCCTATCACAAGCACATCACACCCATGCAAACCCCCCAGAGATTGAATCTCCATGTTTGGATATTGAGTGGAAGAGGTTCCAATCTCTAGGTTGTTCCACAACCGTCATCTCAACTCTGCTCAAACCTTCAACAGATACCATGTACAACAGAGTCTGGAACAAATTCAGGTTCTTTACCACCGGCAAAAGCTTCAACCCCTATACGCCCTCCTCTTCCCAAATTCTGGATTTCCTCCAAACAAGTCTAGATTTGGGATTAGGACTAAGTACCTTAAAAGTGCAAGTGGCAGCCATTTCTGCAGCAACAGGCAGCAGATGGGCAGAAGACCCATTAGTGGTGCAATTTTTTAAAGCAGTCAGGAAGATACGTCCACCTATCAGACAGTCCTTCCCCTCCCGTGATCTCTCCATTGTCCTGGAATCCTTATCTGACAAACTGTTTTCTCCTTCAGAAACAATTTCATTATGGAACTTAACTCTGAAACTGTCCTGTTTAATCGCAGTAACATCCGGCAGAAGGGTTTTGTCCTTAAAGTATCTCTCTCCATTAGGCTATTGGAGCCCTGGACCCTACCAACCTTTTCTAACCAGGATGCGGAGCCTCATCGCAAACTTGACATAGCAGTCATTTTGAAACACTACCTCTGGGTCACGACCACCTGCAGAAGCTCACCCAAATTATTTATTATCCCTTGGGGGAAAATAAAGGGCAAAGAGTCAACAGCTAGGACAATCGCATTATGAATAACAAGATTGATCCAGAAAGCGTATTGGGCGAACCACCTACTTCAATCAAAGCTCATTCCACCAGGTCGGTTTCTGCCTCGTGGTCAGCAAGGGCGAACGTGTCGTTTTGAAACCATCTGCAGGGCAGCATTATGGTCATCTCAGCACATGTTTATGAAACACTACAGAGTAGATCCAGGGGCTCTCTCATCTGTTGAATTCGGCAGGCAAGCCATCAAGTAGGCATTATCTAAAACTAAACGATAGTCTCTTCTAAAAAAAAAATTTTTTCTAAGCATGGACCCACCCGTCTAGCTAGTAATTTGTCACGGGTATGCTGCCACGGAGGTACCAGGAAAACAGAAAATTGTTTCATACTTACTGTAATTTTCTTTTCCTGGTGCCCATCCATGGCAGCATACGCACGCACCCGCGGTATGCTATATTACGTAAGAATGCTGGGGGGGTCTCTTACCCTCTCTTTTAAAGATATTCACTGATCTTGAGGGAGGAGCCAAGGCAGAGCTTGTCATGGGTATGCTGCCATGGATAGGCACCAGGAAAAGAAAATTACGGTAAGTATGAAACAATTTTCTGGGTTTTTTTTTTTTCGTTTTGGACAGAGGGGAGAGGGATTAGAATGACAGTTTTTATTGCTGTCTGTGTCCCGTTAAGGAGATTCACCCTCTTTATTTGTCCTGTTTACCATTTTCATTGAAAGTGAAGGTAAAAGAAAATCCAAATTTTGGGTTTTTCCCAGAAAAATAATAGAGGGAAAATTTTCCAATGGGGACACTAGTTCTGGTGACCTGGGGGTCCCCAAGGAATTCCCTTAATTTGCAGGGATTTCCTCTCACTTCCTGTTTGACTATGGGGCAGGAAGTGAAGGGAATTCTCTGCAATGGGGCAGAGATGGCGAAAAAAATTTGACAGAGGTTATATCCCTTGCTCTATCCAAAATAGAAAAAAAGGTTTGCCTATAGTTCTACTTTAAGCAGATACAAGATAGATTATATATATTGGGAACCCATTTGCTTAATTATCAATTGTCTTAAATCTCTCTTTTAACACCTTATAACAGAAACCCTTTCAAAATTATAAATACACACATAGACCATCCATATTGTTTTAATTCTACAGCGCAATTTTACTATGACCAGTGAAGGGTTTTACTTATTTTCCATTGTATACATGGTGTTCTCTGATTGGAAAAGGTGGAGATTGCAAAATCACTGCCCCTCTTCTCTCCCTCGTCCAATCAGAGAATGTATTCATTAAAAAAATACAAGGAGTTCTAATAGGGCGTACACACGGTCGGACTTTGTTCGGACATTCCGACAACAAAATCCTAGGATTTTTTCCGACGGATGTTGGCTCAAACTTGTTTTGTCTACACACGGTCGCACAAAGTTGTCGGAAAATCCGATCGTTCTAAACGCGGTGATGTAAAACACGTACGTCGGGACTATAAACAGGGCAGTGGCCAATAGCATTCATCTCTTTATTTATTCTGAGCATGCGTGGCACTTTGTCCGTCGGATTTGTGTACACACGATCGGAATTTCCGACAACGGATTTTGTTGTCGGAAAATTTTATCTCCTGCTCTCCAACTTTGTGTGTCGGAAAATCCGATGGAAAATGTCCGATGGAGCCCACACACGGTCGGAATTTCTGACAACACGCTCCGATCGGACATTTTCCATCGGAAAATCCGACCGTGTGTATGGGGCATTAGAATGCCAATAATGCAGAGCAAGCGACACCTTGTGGTCAATGTGCAGAGGGGCAGCTGCTTGCACAGGACCCAGAAGATTGTGGCTATCGCTGTAGTAGCAGATGACTTCTACAGTCACGGTCAGCTTTCCCAGTGACCTCTCATGTATGAATTATGCATACTTACATTGGTCAAAGCTGGGCCAATGTAAGCATGCAATAAAGAGCATACCTGGAGATCATCTTTAAGAAAAGTGCAGAAGAGACATTGCTGTGCTTGGAAATTGTAAATTTAATATTACAAATACTAAGAGGGAACAATTTATATCTCCCTGTGGCTGTTTAATTTAAATGCAACACATTAAAAAGTTCCAAGAATTTGAGATTTTGTCAATGTATACCCAAGTCATGAAAAACATGCAGGCGTCCATTCTGACCTTTAAAAATGCTAGATGACCCAGAAAAGGTAAAGAAATAAGGAATCCCAACTCTTTCAGACACTCATTCTGCACGCTTGTTGTAAGTCTGTAACAATAGAAATGATAAAGCCAGAGACACAAGTACCTAGCACTTTTAGAACAAGGCCAGCAATGACAGTGTTCATGATGTCCTATAAAGTGAAAATTAGCTACCAAACAGAGGTTGCAAGGTCAGCCTAATAACCGTAAAAAAAAAAAAAGCCTAGAGCTCAATCTACTGGTTGAAACTAGTAAATATAAAATATTAAATATAAAATATTACTATGAAATGTCTCATACTAACCTGACTAAAGTATGAAAAAATATTTATGCATATTTGTATAGTGTCATAAATCATAATCAGCATTTTTTTTTGTTGTGTGCATACAACTAGAAAATTCCAGTATAGTGAAAGGGAACTGCCCATACAGGTTCACTTAATGCTCTCCTTTCTAATTGCTTTGTTCAACTGTCTGTAGTGAAAAGAAATACCTGGTACTCCTGAAAACTGAGAGAATCTAACCCTTATGGGCTGTACACACAATAGGATTTTCCGACAACAAATGTTAGATGTGAGCTTGTTGTTGGAAAGTCCGACGGTGTGTATGCTCCACAGAACATTAGTTGTCGGAATTTCCGCCAACAAATGTTTGAGAGCAGGTTCTCAAATTTTCCGACAACACTTGTTTCGGAAATTCTGAGCGTGTGTACACAATTCCGACGCACAAAAGTCCACGCATGCTCGGAATCAAGCAGAAGAGCCGCACTGGCTATTGAACTTCATTTTTCTCGGCTCATCGTACATGTTGTACGTCACCGCGTTCTTGACATTCGGAATTTGACAACATTTGTGTGACCGTGTGTATGCAAGACAAGTTTGAGCCAACATCCTTCGGAAAAAAATCCACGGTTTTGTTGTTACATAGTCAAGGGGAGAGAGTCCATAGCCCTTTGTGAGCTCCAACCAGAGAAGCATGGAGTTCCATAGGTATAAAGTGCCATTTGGTGGTAAATAGAAGGTAAGTATAAGCAGTTGGAGGGTGGTGGAAGTTAAGTGAACCTGTTACTTTATACTATATATTCAGAAATATTTCAGCATGGAAATATCTGTGAATGATAATATAAAATTGTATTGTTTACTTCAGTATTGGTTGTTTATCACATTACCTGTATCATTTATGGCCAGTACAGAAATGTAAAAAATTAAGTACACCATATGAAAATTTTAGATTTTTCCAACATATTTTGAACACGCATTAGATGTTTATTCAAATGGCACCTACAAATAAAGGTGATATATTTAATAAGGATTAAAAGGTTGATTTACCAAAACTGGAGTGCAAAATCTGGTGCAGCTCTGCATAGAAACCAATCAGCTTCTTTTTTTTGTCAACGCTTAATTGAAAAGTTAGAAGGTTACATGCTACCTTGCACAGCTGCTCCAGATTTTGCACTCTCCAGTTTTAGTAAATAAACCCCAGTGATGTTTTGACCACTTCTCAATGCAAAATTCCTTCAGTTGCAAGGTGCTTGTGGGCTTCCTTGCATAAACTGCCTGTTTCAAAAGCCTCCTGCAAAGTTTCTATCTATGGGAATCAAATCTGGGCTTTGACAGTGGAACTCCATAACCCTTCCATGTCTTTTTTTAGAGCCATTCCTTGATGGATTTGCTCCACTTCAATTATTTTGACAGATGACCTCACATTTTCATCAAGCACACTTTGATATAATGCAGAATGTAATGTTGATTTGATGGCTGCAAGCTGCCAAGAATCTGAAGCAGAAAAGCAACCCCAAATCATAACATTTCCACCACCATGCTTGACAGATGGTGTGAGGTTCTTCTCCCAAAATACTGTCTTTGGTTTGTGGCAAACATATCTACTACGACTGTCATCAAAAAACCTCAGTCTTCAGCACATTGATCCAGAAGGCCTGGTCTTTGCCTATATGTTTAAAGGCAAACTGTAATTTTAATTTTTTTTTGAAACAGAAAAGGCTTTTACTTAACACCAAGTTGAATTGATGCAATATTTTTCTGATTTTAGATACATGCATTTTGACCCCAAATGTTGCATAAGTTACCTAAACACCCTGCAATGAAGTTTTGGAGACTTGTTTTTGCATCAAATGTTTAGCTCTCAAGTTGAATTTGCTGGGCTGGCCAGTCCTGGACAAACTGTTTGACATCTATGCCACTTGTAAATTATTTTTGGTACAGTGGAATGATTTATTTAAAAGCGATTTTCTTTTTAAATCTTTTCCATACTCAGAAGTATGCATAAGTCTTCGAAAGCTCTGTTGATCTTGGCATGATGACACCACACATGTCAGTAGCAAAGAGAACACCATACCCTAGATGTCTAAGGTTTCAGGTTGGGCTTTAAGGTAAGCCATAAGTCAAATTAAGATTGGAGGCCAAGGGATGTGGGAGATCCCTTTTCTTATTGAAAATGAACTACTGAACTGAAAGGCACTGGCCTGAAATCATACCGCCAATATTATTGTACAGGGGAGTGATATATTTTGATCTTAGGTAGCTTGGGAATGACAGCCAGTCGGTTTGGTAAAATCAACCAGTTTGTTTATTTGAGAAACGGATAAACAAAAAGTTTTCTTCAGCCAAAACAAAACTCCAAAGTCCTGGTACAACAACCTCTCCGCCAATCTGTTGGTCCCACACTGGGGTTAAGGCTCCTCTGTGGCAGGGATGCCAGACAGGCCACAAGGGGCTCAGCAACCAGTATCACAGCTTGTTCATAAGATCATGCTTACTTACAGCCTGTGAGCCTCTCTCTCCACTCTACTTCCTTGACACAGGTGCTGATTTCTCTTTGCTGCCTTTCAAGCCTCTTCTGCCTGAAGCTTAACCCCCTTCGGGACCAGAGTCCTGGTAGTCAGGGTTTGGAGGTTTTTTCAAATTACTTTGGACCTCCAAAATTCAGGGACCCTAATCAAACCAGATGGTTTACTGGAAATCAGTCCTCTGGCTAGCCAAACACCCCCGAAACACCTCACCCTGCATGGGTGAAAACCCCCGAGTACAGCAATGTCTCCACAACTGTCCCCCTTAAAAGGGACCACAGCCCAAATATCAGGGAAATGTACCTGCAATGCAGGACACACTCCTGGTGTCCTGTACAATGTATACAGAGAAGTCATCTATTAACACTCGTTGGCACAGGATACCTGCTGCTCCATGGTATTCTGCCATTACATAAGCATGACTATTCATGCCTCTTCTTGTACTTACCCTGGCTAGATAAGAAGGACTTTTATTATTCTTGCACACATTATGTGGTCGGCAAGAGGTTAACATACATGCATACAAGAAGAACTGTTTATGTAAAAAATGTTTGTGTTCATTTTTAATATGGTATATAATTGGTAGCTAAATGGGTCAATGGTTTAGTGTTAGATTTAGGTAAAGCTTTATTTTAAAGCTTAGGTTATACTGATTGTAAAGCTTTGTTTTTTATTTTCTAAAAATAACAAATATTTTACACTTACATAGTTACATAGTAGGTAAGGTTGAATAAAGACAATAGTTCATCCAGTTCAACCTCTGTAGGTATCCCTGTATATTGTGTTCTTTAACCACTTCAGCCCCGGAAGGATTTACCCCCTTCCCGACCAGAGCACTTTTTACAATTTGGCACTGCGTCGCATTTTACTGCTAATTGCGCGATCATGCAATGCTTTACCCAAACGAAATTTGCGTCCTTTTGTTCCCACAAATAGAGCTTTCTTTTGATGGTATTTGATCACCTCTGCGGTTTTTATTTTTTGCGCTATAAACGGAAAAAGACCGAAAATTTTGAAAAAAAACAATATTTTCTACTTTTTGTTATAAAAAAAATCCAATAAACTCAATTTTAGTCATACATTTAGTCCAAAATGTATTCAGCCACATGTCTTTGGTAAAAAAAGTCAATAAGCATATATTTATTGGTTTGCGCAAAAGTTATACAAACTAGGGTACATTTTCTGGAATTTACACAGCTTTTAGTTTATGACTGCCTATCTTATTTCTTGAGGTGCTAAAATGGCAGGGCAGTACAAACCCCCCAAATTACCCCATTTTGGAAAGTAGACACCCCAAGGAAATTGCTGAGAGGCATGTTGAGCCCATTGAATATTAATTTTTTTTGTCCCAAGTGATTGAATAATGACAAAAAAAAAAAAAAATTACAAAAAATTTCACTAAATGATATATTGCTCACAAAGGCCATGGGCATATGTGGAATTGCACCCCAAAATACATTTAGCTGCTTCTCCTGAGTATGGGGATACAACATGTGTGGGACTTTTTCGGAGCCTAGCCGCGTACGGGGCCCCGAAATCCAAGCACCGCCTTCAGGATTTCTAAGGGCGTAAATTTTTGATTTCACTCCTCACTACCTATCACAGTTTCGAAGGCCATAAAATGCCAAGATGGCACAACCCCCCCCAAATGACCCCATTTTGGAAAGTAGACACCCCAAGCTATTTGCTGAGAGGCTTTGTGAGTATTTTGCAGCTCTCATTTGTTTTTAATTTTCAAAACTTTGTGACAAAAAGCGAGGTCTGCAAAATACTCACCATACCTCTCAGCAAATAGCCTGGGGTGTCTACTTTCCAAAATGGGGTCATTTGTGCCATCTGGACATTCCATGGCCTCCGAAACTGTGATAGGCAGTGAGGAGTGAAATCAAAAATTTACACCCTTAGAAACCCTGAAGGCGGTGCTTGGTTTTCGTGGTCCCGTACGCAGCTAGGCTCCCAAAAAGTCTCACACATGTGGTATCCCCGAACTCAGGAGAAGCAACAGAATGTATTTTGGGGTGTAATTTCACATATTCCCATGGCATGTTTGAGCAATATATCATTTAGTGACAACTTTGTGCAAAAAAAAAAAAAATTGTCTTTTTCCTGCAACTTGTGTCACAATATAAAATATTCCATGGACTCGACATTCCTCTCAGCAAATAGCTTGGGGTGTCTACTTTCCAAAATGGGGGGGTTTTGAACTGTCCTGGCATTTTATGCACAATATTTAGAAGCTTATGTCACACATCACCCACTCTTCTAACCACTTGAAGACAAAGCCCTTTCTGGCACTATTTGTTTACATGAAAACATTTTTTTTTTTTGCAAGAAAATTACTTTGAACCCCCAAACATTATATATTTTTTTAAAGCAAAGGCCCTACAGATTAAAATGGTGGGTGTCTAATTTTTTTTTTCACACAGTATTTGCGCAGCGATTTTTCAAACGCATTTTTTGGGGAAAAAAAACACTTTTTTAAATTTTAATGCACTAAAACACACTATATTGCCCAAATGTTTAATGAAGTAAAAAAGATGATCTTAGGCCGAGTACATGGATACCAAACATAACATGCTTTAAAACTGCGCACAAGCGTGCAGTGGCGACAAACTACATACATTTTTAAAAGCCTTTAAAAGTCTTTACAGGTTACCACTTTAGATTTACAGAGGAGGTCTACTGCTAAAATTACTGCCCTCGATCTGACCTTCGCAGTGATACCTCACATGAAATGGTGCAATTGCTGTTTACATTTGACGTCAGACCAAAGCTTGCGTTCGCCTTTGCGCGAGAGCAGGGGGGGACAGGGGTGCTTTATTTTTTTTTTTCTTTATTATTTTTTTTGCTTTTTTTATCTTATTTTTAAACTGTTCCTTTCATTTTTTATTTTTTTTTAATCATTTTTATTGTTATGTCAGGGAATGTAAATATCCCCTATGATAGCAATATGTAGTGACAGGTACTCTTTTTTTCAAAGCATCTGACCACACCAAGATCAGTATGATAAAATGCTTTCCCAATTTCCCATGCACCATATGCTGAAGCATGGGGGCATCCGCCCCAAATGTTAGGAGCAAATCGCTCCTCTGCCCCTATGCTTCGGCATATATCACCTCCGACAGCGCTGGAGTCACGGATTTATGTATCGTGGGAGCAAACGCTGTTGCTGTCTAGATAAATAAATCTGAATGGCGTACCTGAAAACAAAAAAATGGTTAACAACAAAACACAGTAAACAGTAAAGTATAAAAAATTGCATACCTGAAAAGCAAACATGATAAAACATAATAACAATAAAACATTGCAGAATAGAATACAGTAAAAAAAAAAAGAGCAGAACAATAGAGAGAGAATAGAGAGAGAGAGGACAATAAAACGACAACTATTTTTTTTTTTTACACTTTTTTTTGTAACTGTAACTTTTATAACTGTAACCGGTTCCAGGTTCGAGTCTCTCAAAATGCGATGGCATCTTGGGAGACCCTGTGAAAGTGTGCCTAGTCTGTGCAATGCTGTACCCTACGCTAATACTCAACTAGTGTATGGTAGCGTTCAAAACATTCACCAATGCAAATACCAGGATTGTCAGGACAATAATAGCGGGTGTCACGCCTATATCCACGCTTGCTGCAGACATGACTTCTTTTTTGGGGGGGTTCATTGGGTAGGGGTACTCGGGAGGACATAAAGAAAATGCCTCTCATGCAGCCGACTGCATTTGGTTGGGGATGTGAATGGGGGAAGTACGGGTGCTGCAGAAGTGGTGGGTTCCCAATTAGGATTGGCGAATGCAGCAGGAAGGGCATTATGGGCACGACGGGCCTCTGTTTGTCTTCTTCTTGGTGGCAGCGGGACACTACTTGTGCTTGCCACCTCACCAGCTTGAACTGCACTTATAGGACATGCCACGTCACCAAGTGTTACTGCAGTGCTTGTTTGACTACGACTGGGGTGTACTAGGCCGCTGGTGCTTGCCAGTTCACCAAAACGCTACCAAAAAAAAAAACTGTTAGCGATCGCAGGGATCAGGCCTGACTGACTGACTGACTGACCAAGATTCTATTTTCCACATTCACTCTATTTATCACAGTGAACCTGTGTATTTAATGCACATTCAACACTTGGTTATTTTTTTTTTTTTTTTAACTAAAAAAAGAAAAAAAAATGTCATGATCCACGCTACACTTCCTAGAGCTAACCAGCAGGCTAACATACTCAAATTAAATGGAGCTGCAGTCCGGTTATCAGCTGACATGCTCTTCAGCATTGGGAGGAGGTACTCTGGGAAGGGTCCTCCTAAATCACTGGTGCCTAAGGTGGACATTGGGGTGATAGCACAAGGTAGGGGGCTGGGGGGGGGGGGTTATGTACCACTCACCTCACCCCTAACCTATTTACTAGCAGTTCACCAGGGAGTACAGTTAAAAAAAACACAAGTCCTTTATTAATTTATTTTTATTAAATTAAGTTAATCATTTACCTTTCCAGGGTTGATGTTCTAAAATGCCCGACTGGATCTGGTCCAGAATTGTTAGTAGCTGAGAGGAAAGAGAAGAGTACTCCTCATTCCTCTCTGCTAAAACTCGTTTAAATTTGTCACGCTGAGCAAGGTTATATGTGCCCTAGGTAATTTTGTGGATGGAGTTCTTTGCCCATATTTATGAAAAATCATATCCGTAAAGCTCATCTTTGACATCACCTGTTATTTCCTCCTACGCTGTGGGATTGCTTTAGAATTCAAGGGCAGAAATGCATTTGTGTGTTAGCTGCTTGGAGGTTGAAATGTGGCAGAACCCACCTACATCAGCCAAGTGCATGTAGGGCACTCTGCCAGCCCCTACCACTGGTGAGTGCAATTAGGAATTTTAAGCAGACCTTGTAATTTGTCAAAACAAAATAATTTGACAAAGGAGCAAGGTATTCTAAAAAATCTTTTTAAATGTTTTGGCAGACTGAGCGAGTTTCTGGCATGTTTAGATCATGGATCATCAATAGGAAATCAACATAAAAAATGTGTACGATAACTCATGAGCTTAATTCAGTCACAGACACAAGAGCATTAAAAAAAAAAAAGTAAGATGTTTTTGTGCCAGCAGCACCATCTACAGGTCCCCTATTATATTATGCTGAAAATTACCTTGTTTTACAGAAGGAACCTCAACACTTTGAAAAAATTAAAAAAGAATACACACTTTATGTCATAGTATTGAATAGGTCAGGCAGCATCTTTACAACTGTAATAAGCAAATATAAATTCCATGGCATTAGTCAAAGCAAATCAAATCAATCCATTAAAATGCACCTCATGCATTAAAATACACACATGAAAACACATTACGTGTATGGGAGCTATTTTGGGATCGTCAAAACCTTTTTAAGGTCAGCTGCTTTAATGAAAGGCTATACAGGGGGATTGGTGTCCTCCTCTGGCTCCCCGCGTCCTCCTTTGGCTTCAGGTGTCCTCCTCCTTCCCTCCGTGTCATCCTCCTTCTCTCCGTGTTGACCTCCAGGGTCCCACTCTGTGCTCTGCGCGTCCATGTCCAGGTCCCCCTCTGTGCTCTGCGGGTCCTCCTCCGGCACCCCCCCTCCCAGATCTGTCAGGATGGAGAGTGGAGGAAGGAGACAGTATATATATGTGATTTACTGGCTCCTTCCTTTTCCAAATGCACAGTCAGTTATCACAGTTAACTGTGTTTACGATGCTTCAGTTTATGAATGGAGAGGAGCCGCTGTCTCCTGTTTATTCATCTTTAGTGCAGCTGAGGCTGCAGATAAAGGAACTTAGGAATCTCTGTCCTCAGTCGCTTTCCTTGTTTCCTTGTCTCAAAGGGGAGATGTCAGGAGTCTGTTTAGACTCCTGATATCTCCCCAAAGCGCCCCCCCCCCCCCAACAGGACTGAAAAATAAAAACATATAAAAAAAAAAAGAAAATAAAAAATTAAAGGTTAAATTGCAAAAATAATAAAAAAACAAAAACAAAAACAAAAAAACTGACCCCCCCCCCCAAAAAAAAAGTATTGTAAAAAATAACAAACAAAATATATATAAATTGTAAAAAATAAAATTGTAAAAGAAAAATTTAAATAAAAAACTGACAGTCCACACCTCATCAGTGCTACATATTAGTGCCACTGTCACATGACATAAAAAAAAAATATTATCGGTATCGGCGAGTACTTGGAAAAAAAGTATTGGTACCTGTACTCAGTCTTAAAAAAAGTGGTATCGGTGCAACCCAAGTGTACAACACTAAATTCACCCAGAGGCTGGTGTACACGAACAAATTTTCTAATAGAAATAAAAAGCCATAACGTCATGGAAATTAGAAGCTCAATAGGGGAAGACAGGAAACAGGAAAACTTAGGAGGAAGAAGGGAAAAAGAAAAAAGAAAAAAAGAAAGAGGTTTGGGAATGCATGCACAGTCACAGTTGCTCATCCGGGGAGGCCATAAAGGTGTTGTAGTCTCGCGAGTACCGAGAAATCGCGCCAGTAAAACCAGATTTTATTTAATTGTTCCTCTTTTCATTTTAAAGCAGCCGTTAATTGTTCATGCATTCCACTTTTTAACAAAAAGGCCTCATTCACATTCGCGCTGAGGCCTATACTCCGCGAATGTACCATGTGATTTTGCGGCTTGACCTGTCAGGTGCTGCGGTGCAGGCAGCCCATGTTTGTGCATGGCTAAGCACTAGACAATTTGTTGGACCTTTCCCAATATATTCTGGATATGCTTCTTATTTCCTTTCTCGCCTGGTCTGAAAAGGTGGGCCTTGCAATAAGGACGAATACTTACCTTTTTTCTAGGTCCTAGACCAGCCAGGACTCCAGTCTTCTTTGCACAATAATGTGGAGGGACCCTCAACCTCATCATGTACAATGCAGGACCAGCAGTGGCAGCTGGTGCTGCACTGTAGGTTACAAATATCAGCAAGGTGGGAGAAGACAAGAAGCTTTGAGTAAAATGTTTCAAAAGGTGGAGATGGTTTTCCCTGTCAGAAAATCTTTCACCATTCTCTTCTCATTGAAAGATCTGACATCTAGGGGAAGTTTTGGAGATCTGACATCTAGGGGAAGTTTGGGAGACTTGACATCTAGGGGAAGTTTGGGAGACCTGACATCTAGGGGAAGTCTAAATGCAACCAGTCACCATATTTTGGACCATTTAACAGTTTACACATTTGTTTCAACAAAGTAAAAAAACTGAAAAGTACACTTCTGTTTTTTTTAATGCGTCTACTAAAAACAAAACAAATGCAACACAGTAAATGTGAAATTATTATTTAATTAACACACAAAAATAGCTGAAATGAAAGAAGTTAAATTGTTTGTTGGCAGAACAAAATGCTCTTACTGGACTCAGAATGATATGAAAAAGCTGGACAAATGTAAAGTCTTTTCCCTTGCAGGATAAAATGTCACATGAACATACAGACAAATCCCTTGTAAAGGCAAGCTGCTGCATGTGTTGCGAAGTGACAGTATGCCACTTGCTATTGTCCTCCTTAAGGAACCACGTTGCACAGTTTGTGGGGTATTTAAGTACTGTAAATCCTCATGACTTTACTCTTCATGGTTTTTAGGACCTCTTGTCCTTCCTTCAGCAGGTTCAGAAGACTTCTTTTCCTTTTTTCCATATTCCCCCTTTCCCGACATAAATCTTTCTTTCAAAAGACGTTTTCTTATCTTCGTTCGAACAAGATCTTCACGACCAATTTCGATCATCTGTTCTTCCCAAGCCTTTAACTCGTTTTGGTATCTGACTTGGTCATCTTCAGCTAACTGCAAATACACCTGTCAGAAGAGAAAAGAATGATAAAATAGAAACGGTTGTAATGCAATTATAGGATCTGGCAAACACAATAGCAAGCAAGCAGGTTGATTAAATAATAATCTCTTGTCTTAAGTAATCCAGTGGTGATAAAATATATAAACACTGAAAATGCATTGTAACTGATTATTGTAGCATTTACCTTAAAAGGATAACTATTATAACATCATAAAAATATAAAATTGTCCTTCGCGCTGGCGGATTTTCAATAGTAAAGTGATTGAGTGAAATATAGTGCTGTGTAAAATAATTAATAAATATTGCCGCAAAATAAGGGTGTTCACACCAAACACTTAATGACTGAATAAAAGAAAATAAATTTCGCGCAATATTAAAAATATGTGAAATATGGTGTAGATAAATATATTGTGGAACACTGTTATCTGTTAGGTGGTAGTATTACAATCTCTCTTGTGTACTATAATAATCACTGCTATTACTGAAAAAGTGAGGCTTAAATAGCAATAAATAATGAAATAATCCTCATACCACCCTATAACTAGCATGCATAAATAGATAATGACATAAAGCATACAAATATGTGCATATAAATATGTGCATAAAAATATTTCCAGTGATAAATCGTGTATGATCTTCTAAAAACCACAATCAAAAAACTGTGCAATAAAACATATGTGCACCCTTTAAAAAATGTATACAATCCAATTTGTGTGAAAAAAAGTCCGTTTTGTTGCTGCAATATTTGTAGATCTTCTAATGCCAAAGTGATTTCAAAAATAAAATAGATGAATAAACAAGTACGTGAATAAAAATTCAAAAAATATATATCTGTGAATAATTCTTCTGATATTAGAAAAAATAAATAGTGAAAGTCTATCTTTCTGCTGCTGCTGTTTCTCAGTATGGTCTCTCAGAACTCTCACCTTGCTTTAGTGGTAATCAGGCATTCAGTAATATGTCTTTAAGGTATGGGGATAGTTTCTGGTAGCTTTCTCTTTCAGTTTCTCTCCTCCAATGTTCCCTCTCTGCTGCTCCGCTCTAATGAACTCAGTGTGGGGGAATAAAAATGAGGAGGGGGGAGAAGAAAGAGGCTCCACTAGTGCATTAAACTTTTAAAATCAAAGGGGGAATATTTATTAGCTGTTACTCTTACATTTCTCATAATAAAAATAGGCAAAGTGAAATGGAAAAACGATCTGGCGTTCTCAGCGCCCTCTCACTTGTGCTTCAGATTCAGTGTATTGCTCCAGCCAATCCCTACGCGTTACGACACCGTCACGTGTCTTCATCTGGGGTCCAGATGACCCCAGATGAAGACACGTGACGGTGTCGTAACGCGTAGGGATTGGCTGGAGCAATACACTGAATCTGAAGCACAAGTGAGAGGGCGCTGAGAACGCCAGATCGTTTTTCCATTTCACTTTGCCTATTTTTATTATGAGAAATGTAAGAGTAACAGCTAATAAATATTCCCCCTTTGATTTTAAAAGTTTAATGCACTAGTGGAGCCTCTTTCTTCTCCCCCCTCCTCATTTTTATTCCCCCACACTGAGTTCATTAGAGCGGAGCAGCAGAGAGGGAACATTGGAGGAGAGAAACTGAAAGAGAAAGCTACCAGAAACTATCCCCATACCTTAAAGACATATTACTGAATGCCTGATTACCACTAAAGCAAGGTGAGAGTTCTGAGAGACCATACTGAGAAACAGCAGCAGCAGAAAGATAGACTTTCACTATTTATTTTTTCTAATATCAGAAGAATTATTCACAGATATATATTTTTTGAATTTTTATTCACGTACTTGTTTATTCATCTATTTTATTTTTGAAATCACTTTGGCATTAGAAGATCTACAAATATTGCAGCAACAAAACGGACTTTTTTTCACACAAATTGGATTGTATACATTTTTTAAAGGGTGCACATATGTTTTATTGCACAGTTTTTTGATTGTGGTTTTTAGAAGATCATACACGATTTATCACTGGAAATATTTTTATGCACATATTTATATGCACATATTTGTATGCTTTATGTCATTATCTATTTATGCATGCTAGTTATAGGGTGGTATGAGGATTATTTCATTATTTATTGCTATTTAAGCCTCACTTTTTCAGTAATAGCAGTGATTATTATAGTACACAAGAGAGATTGTAATACTACCACCTAACAGATAACAGTGTTCCACAATATATTTATCTACACCATATTTCACATATTTTTAATATTGCGCGAAATTTATTTTCTTTTATTATAACATCATCCTTTAAATTTATGGTCCTGCCCCTCTAAAATTGTTTACTCTCCTGTCTACTCTCTGGACAGAGACATGTTGTGCGGCTCTTGGGGGGCTAAACAGCCACTGCTGCAAACTTTCTTGGTCAATCCGTTAACCACTTCCAGCTCCGCCACAATAAATGCAATAGCAGGGACTGGACAAATTTTGATCTGTGTAGCCCTCTTTGTTTGACAGAAGTTGATTGTCACAACAGTGTCTGTTGAACATACCTGCTGGAAAGTTCCCATTCAATCAACGGTAGCAGTGCTAATCAGTGTATTCCAATGGTGGGTGCAATTCCTGCATTCACCTTGCTTGTGTGGATGCAGGGATCTGCCTTTTTTTTTTTTCTTTTAGCCTGCTGGCTAAAATAACGAAATTGTACCCAGCTTAACATGGAGCTCCACCCAAAAGGGGAAGCTCAGCTTCTTTGCACCCCCCCCCTCCACTGCCACATTTGGCACTTTTTTTTTGGGGGGGGGGGGGCAGGTAGCTTTTGACAGGTACCCACGCTCACTTCTGAGTAAGATCACCGATCTACGACATTTCTGGCTCCTCCTCCTTCCCCCTGTTGCCTTCTGAGACATACACAGGTCCCAGAAGACGGCAGGACCATTCAGAAAGCACAGCATGACTTGTGCACGCTCAGTAAAAAAGGCTTCAATGCCAGTTTCCCTTACTTACAATGTCAGCTCCTGAACCGGAAGCCAATTGACGAATTGGCTTGGGGTGCAGACATCGCGGGATCCCTGGACAGGTAAGTGTCTTTATATTAAAGGACAGCAGCTACAATATTTTATTTTTCTACAGACTGGAGCTTTTCTTTAAGGTGTATTTTGGTTTTAAGAATTGGGTAGCTGAATAGCCATTGTTTATTAATTGACCTAGGAAAAGAAGGCCTGCCTTGAACCAGAGTTATGAATTGGGAATGGACTGAAACTCAGAAGTTGAAGATTTTTCTGAAGAAGCGGGGTCGGTGGTGGTATTTAACCTAGTGGATTTAGTGTTGTTTAGGGAGGCCTGTCTAATAATTATGAGGGGGTGGTTTGGGGAATGTCACATTTTCTTCAATTAGGTGTGTGGGTCTTTGGTAGAGCTGGGCGATTTTCTCCAAAAAAAAATCAGCGATTTTTAAAAAAAAAAAACCACTCGATTCACGATTTTTTTTTTTTTTGATGGACACTGCGCCGGTTCTGAGGAGCTGTGGGCAGGAGTTCTTAGGCGAGGCCGCGGCTCCGGCCTAGTCCGCGGTGTCCAGCCTCGCGGACTAGGCCGAAGCCGCGGCCTCGCCTAAAAACTCCTGCCCGCAGCTCCTCAGGACCGGCGCAGTGTCCATCAAAAAATAAAAAGTGCTAGTTTTGAGTCTGTGAGTGTACGATTAGGCCTTCAACATTGGCTCCTGTTGCTGTCAATCAAAGCTACTAAGGAGGGAGTGGGGGCGGGGCCGAACAGCGCATGTGTGTCTCAGACACACAGAGGCGGCTCGAGGGAAAGCATGAGTGCTCCCAGAGAAAGCGGCTTGTTATGGGGGCACTTAGCAGCTGGCAGGGGTCCTGAGAAGAGGCTGCTCTATACAAAAACATTGAGCAGGTAAGTATGACATGTTTGTTATTTAAAAAAAAAAAAAAAATTAAAAAAAGGCTGAACCTTTACAAAACTTTTAAAATGATCGTGGAAGAAAAAAGGGGACTATGAAAGTCATAAAATCTTGATTCACATCTTTGGAGGTTGACAGCAGTTGCTACTAGTAGTAAACAAATTATGTGATACAAGTTGGTTACTGTTGCATTTTAGATAGAAAAGCCAATAGTTTACCAGTTTTCATTGTTTATAAATCTTTTGTTGAGTAGAGAAGGCCTGAACTTTCGACTTTTCCGCACAATGCATTTTATGCTGAAAAGACGCTTGCTGCCAAGGTCATTCAGAGGTAAGAGAAGGATGTCGCACACACTTTGCTTCAGAGGCAAGTATTAGGCTGGTAAAACTATGCTCCTCTGCCCTGAAGGCATGTTTTAAGTTTTGCACAGTGTTAAATAATACCCCACAGGTGTACACCTAAGTCCTCATGTACATTGGGTTTTTAGCCTCTGTGCATGAGATTCCAACCTCTTTGTGCAGGCGGGAGGCAAAGGCACATCTGTCCAGCCCCGTTGCTGGCAGTCTGTAAATTTCTATGAAAGGCTAAAAGCGGCTGTGGCACCAAGTGGTACACTAATGTTTAGGGCAGTATGAGCCCAGGGATGAATGTCCGAAACACAAGAAATCTGCACTCCGGGATGTATTTGCCCTAAACATTTGTATCACTTGGTGCACCATCAACACACAGTACCTTTCAGCTGCTCAAAGATTTTTTCCAGGCTGCCAGTAGCAGGATTCCTTCCGTCTGCAAAAGAATGCCAAAATTTTGTGCACAGGGGCTAAATGTCCAGTGTGCACAAGGCCTTAAAAGAGACCCAAGTTATTAATACATCAGTGTTACCATTCAATTCAAAGAAAGCAGACCATATGGGGGCGAGGTCAGTTTCTTCTGGGAACAAGGAAAACCAAACAAGGTTGAATTTCCACAATGTTCCAGGGGACCAAGTCCCCACTACATTAAGAGAAGGAGAAGAGAATTATCCAAATGTTGCCTGGGCAGGAACTCAGCTTTTTAAAGTAGGGTAAGGATAGAATCGGTAACATAGGTGTAGCCTATGGAATATAGCACAGAGTGGATGCTGGAATGACAAGACGATTGACAGGAATTTGGTAAAGCCCTCTCCACGTGTCCACCAGTCTCAGTGGGAACTTAGTTAAAGCAAAGAGGTAAGGCAGGCCACAGACTGTGCAAATTTCTTTCCTGCACCCAAAATTCCCCCTCATCAGCTTAGACCACGCCAGTGTTAATTTTGTCGACTAAATTAATACTATTTTAGTCGACTAAATTATTACTATTTTAGTCGACTAAAACAAGACTAAAACTAAAATGGCATTTTAGTCAAAAGACTAATGCCCCGTACACACGGTCGGATTTTCCGACGGAAAATGTGTGATAGGACCTTGTTGTCGGAAATTCCGACCGTGTGTAGGCTCCATCACACATTTTCCATCGGATTTTCCGACACACAAAGTTTGAGAGCAGGCTATAAAATTTTCCGACAACAAAATCCGTTGTCGGAATTTCCGATCTATGTACACAAATCTGACGCACAAAGTGCCACGCATGCTCAGAATAAATAAAGAGATGAAAGCTATTGGCTACTGCCCAGTTTATAGTCCCGACGTACGTGTTTCACGTCACCGCGTTCAGAATGATCGGATTTTCCGACAACTTTGTGTGACCGTGTGTATGCAAGACAAGTTTGAGCCAACATCCGCCGAAAAAAATCCTAGGATTTTGTTGTCGGAATGTCCGACCGTGTGTACGGGGCATAAGACTAAAGATAAATTGAAATTTGACTTCAAAATTAACACTGGTCTGTAGTGCATGTTCATACCTCAATACCATAAATAATAACATATTAGATTTTTCACTCCAGCAGTATATAATGAGTTTGGAAATTGTAGAGAAATGCTTAACTAATGCATTACAACTTAACCTCACCCATTCGATTTTAGAGGACTAAAATGTACTGGAGATTTAGTCGACTAAATAGAACTAAAACAACTGCAGAAGACTAAAATGGAACTAAAACTAAAATGCCATTTTAGTCCTAAGACAAAATCCAAATTTGCTGCCAAAATTAACACTGGACCACCACAGTGACTGGGAAATTCATCCTGCTGAGACATTATATTCTCTCAGGAGAGGGTGGAGCCAGGGTGGGGAAAGCAGTCCCCGCTGGGAGAAGACAGTAATTATTGCTAGCAGCCGCTAGCGATAATCGCAAGTAAAATCAGTTAGGTTGGTTGTACCCAAGTTGATTAATCGATCAACTTGGCACATTTAGCCTGCCCATACACAGTTCGAAACTCGGACAGTACCTGTTGAATCGGCCATCGATTCAAACCGTCTATAGTCTGCTTTAGCCTATCCATGGGGAAAAGGGGAGCGGGGTAAGCTTGGATAGGGAGCTAGTAAAATGGATTGGAATCCATAGATCCGTGTAACCTAATTTGGAGTAAACAGGACCAGAAAAACTTCCCGCGGCTGAAAGCATCAAAATGTAATTTGCATCACAATTTAATGCTGTATTTAGCTCTGAATTTATTTTGTTCGTGCAGTTTCAAGTAAAAATAAAGGCCACATACAACCAATGTGAACATCTTAGCTTTCGCAGAAAACAGCCGTGATGGAAAGGTTTTTCAAACATTGTTTAGTGCCTCAGCGTTTTGATGGAACTTCCTCTATTATGAACTATAATATATTTAAAAGCTACACCATCAAAACAACAACGTAATCTCATGGAAAGCTATCATGGTGTTGGTAATCAAAAAGGCCACATGCTAATAACTCTTACCTGTTTTTTTGAGCTAGTCATATTTTCCCACTGATGTACTAAGTGCCTCATCTTTACCTGTAAGACAATAATAGCATTAATAGTTTCTTCCTCTGTCTTGCTCTCTGCTATATGTTTTTTTTTGCTTTTTAGCAAACAATACTGTATATGGAAGAAGGGCTTAAACACTCTAGAACCTTCATAACTGCAAGAATGGCACAAGTTATATTCCCAACCATACTTTGCATAAAAAAAAAAAAAAATAATTTTAAAGTCTGCATATCATTGAATACAGGGTTTACAGAGAGTAGTCCAAAAAAGAGAAAATATCCAGTTGTAGACGAAAATGCTTTGTTGATGTTAGAGGAGAATGGGCAGACTGGTTCGAGATGATAGCAGATGATAGCAGGCAAAATTAACTCAAATAACCACTCATTACAAGGTATGCAGAATACCATCTCTGAATGCACAACACATAGAAACCTCGAAGCAGATGGGTTACAGCAGCAGAAGACCACACCGGGTGCCACTCCTGTCAGCTAAGAACAAGAAACTGTGGTTACAACTGTCACAGTCTCAGCAAAATTGGACAATAGAAGATTGGAAAAACAATGTCTGGTCTGATAAGTCTCGATTTCAACTGCAACATTAAGATGTAGGGTCAGAATTTGGCATAAATACCCTGAAAGCATGGATCCATCCTGCTTTGTATCAAGGGTTCAGGCTGGTGGTGTAATGGTTTGGAGGATATTTTCTTGGCACACTTTGGGCCCCTTAGTACTAATTGAGCATTATATAAAAGTGATTGTAAAGTCTCCTTTTTTTTCTATAAAAATAACAAACATGTCATACTTACCTGCTCTGTGCAGTGGATTTGCACAGAGTAACCCAGTTCTTCCTCTCCTCTGGTCCCTCTACTGTGCTCCTGGTCCCTCATAGCAGCTTGCTATGGGGGCACCGAGCCGAGTCACAGCACTGTGTGTCCATTCAGACACAGAGCCCTGTCCCGCCCCGCCATCTCCTGATTGGCTAGCTGACTTTGACTGAAAGCAGCGGGAGCCAATGGCGCCACTGCTGTGTCTCAGCCAATCAGGGGGGAGAGTCTTGGACAGCCAAGACACTTGTGGACATCGCTGGACAGAGATGGGGCTCAGCTAAGTATTAGGAGGGTTGCTGCACACAGGCGGCTTTTTATCTGAATGCATAGAATGCATTCGGATAAAAAAAAACCTCCTGACTTTTCCACCCCTTTAAATTCTAGGGCCTACCTGAGTATTGTTGCTGACAATGTCCATCCCTTTATAACAACAGTATACTCATCTTCTGATGGCTACTTCAAGCAGGATAATGTACCATGTCACTAAGCTCAAATCATCTCAAACTTGTATCTTGAACATGACAATGAGTTTACTGTACTCCAATGGCCTCCACAGTAAACATATCTCTATCCATTAGAGCACCTTTGCGATGTGGTGGAACGGGAGATTCGCATCATGGATGTGCAGCCAACAAATCTGCAGCAACTGCGTGATGCCATCATGTCAATATGAACCAAAATCTCTGAGGAATGTTTCCAACACCTTGTTGAATCTATGTCACGAAGAATTAAGGCAGTTCTGAAAGCTAAAGGCAATCCAACTCGGTATTAGCAAGGTGTACCTAATAAAGTGGCTGGTAAATATGTATAAATATGTATTTTATATATATATATATATATATATATATATATATATATATATATATATATATATATATAAAAAAGCATAAATGAGTATACCCCAACAGATTTATTTTTCCTAACAAATCCATTCAAGACCATGTTGAAAAAAGGAATACTCACCAATGAAGCAGGAGCAAAGCTAAAAATTTTGGACAACAAAATCCTAATTAACAATAATTCAACTACAGGTGTCCAGCAGACAGTGGATTATAAAAGAGCATTACTTAACAAGGAAACCCTTTCCCATTCAAAGCCACCACATGAAAGAGAAATGTCACAAGGCCTGAGAAAGAAAATTTCTTTACACAAGAAAGGTGAAGGCTACAAGAAGATCAGCAAAGCTTTACTTATCAGTCAGAATACTGCAGCAAAAGTGATACAAAAATTTTACAAAGATGGAACTGTAACCATCTCACAGAGACGTCCAGGCCGTCCATGGAAGTTAACACCTCGACAGGAGCGTCTTCTGATGAGAAGTGTTGAAGAAAATCGCCATGCAAGTTGACTGCAGTTAGCTAAAGAAGTAAAAAGCCAACCTGGGGCGATTGTTTCCTGTGACACAATGTGGCGTACACTGCAGAGGAATGGCATGCATGGGTGTCATCCACAAAGGAAGCCTTTCCTAAAGCCCATTCAAAAAAAAGCCTGCCTAGAATTTGCCAGGGCCCATGCTGAAAAAGAAGCAGACTACTGGGACTCTGTACTCTGGAGTGATGAGACCAAGATAAACGTTTTTGGAACGGATGGCTTCAAAACTGTATGGCATCGCAAAGGCGAGGAGTACAAAGAAAAATTCATGGTGCCTACAGTGAAACATGGTGGTGGCAGGGTCCTTCTGTGGGGCTGCATGAGTGCTGCTGGTGTCGGGGAGCTGCATTTCATTGATGGTATCATGAACTCACAGAGGTACTGCTCTATATTGAAAGAGAAGATGCTACCATCTCTCCATGCCCTTGGTTGTTGAGCACTTTTCCAACATAATAATGATCCAAAACACAAATCTAAGGCCACTGTTGCATTTATGAAAAAGAACAGGGTGAAAGTGATTCAGTGGCCAAGTATGTCTCCTCATCTGAACCCAATTGAACATCTATGGGGAATTCTGAAGAGACAAGTTGAGCATCACTCTCCATCCAGCATCCAGGCTCTAAAAGAGGTAGTTCTTGAAGAATGGAAAAACGTTCATTCCATGCCTAGAAGACTTGGCGCTGTCCTTTTAAAATTACAAAAATCAAGTAGTAGTTTTTGTTGTGGGGTGTATTTATTTTTGCATCAACTAATTTGAGTAAAACTGAAGACTTTGTAATCCAAGTTATATTATCACCTTGCTTTCATGTATTGAGCTAAACAAATATTCTATAAGACTCAGTTTTGTGAAAATTATTCTTTTGTGTTCATTAATATATTGAATAAAATCTTATTTTTCAAAAGGGGTGTACTAATTTATGCTGAACACTCTATATATATCTATCTATCTATCTATCTATCTATCTATCTATATATATATATATATATACACACACACACACACAAAAACTTTAATGGCACCCCAGTCTTAGTCTGTGGGTTCAAAATTTTAGCTACAACAGCTTCAACCCTTCTGGGAAGGCTGTCCACAAGGTTTAGGAGTGTGTCTGGGAATGTTTGACCATTCTTCCAGAAGCTCATTTGTGAGGACAGGCACTGATGTGGATGAGAAGGCCTGACTCCCAGTCTCCGCTCTAATTCATCCCAATGGTATTCTATCAGGTTGATGTCAATACTGTGCAGGCCAGTCAAGTTCCTCCACCCCAAACTCGCTCATCCCTGTCTTTATGGAGCTTGCTTTGTGCACTGGTCCAAATCATTTGGTGGAGAAGGGATGATGGTGTGGAGTAGATTTTCAAGGGTTGAGCTTGGCCCCTTAGCTCCAGTAAATGGAACTCTAAAGGCATCATTTTGAACAATTTCATGCACCCAACATACAGTATCCACAAAAGTGAGTACACTCCTCACATTTTTGTAAATATTTTATTATATCTTTTCATGTGACAACACTGAAGAAATGACACTTTGCTACAATGTAAAGTAGTGAGTGTACAGCTTGTATAACAGTGTAAATTTGCCGTCCCCTGAAAATAACTCAACACACAGCAATTAATGTCTAAACCGCTGGCAACAAAAGTGAGTAGACCCCTAAGTGAAAATGTCCAAATTGGGCCCAATTAGCCATTTTCCCTCCCCGGTGTCATGCGACTCGTTAGTGTTACAAGGTCTTGGGTGTCAATGGGGAGCAGGTGAGTTAAATTTGGTGTTATCGCTTTCACTCTCTCATACTGGTCAACATAGCACCTTATGGCAAAGAACTCTCCGAGGATCTGAAAAAAAGAATTGTTGCTCTACATACAGATGGCCTAGGCTATAAGAAGATTGCCAAGACTCTAAAACTGAGCTGCAACACAGTGGCCAAGAACGCTCCACTATTTGTGGCGCAGACAGGGACTCCGGCTGTAGCCATTTCCACACCAGGTGGATTAGATCAAACATCTGCGATCTTGGGGGGCCTCTCATCTTGGAAGAACCAGCTGTGGACCCGCTATGCTCGAACGGCCAAGGTGACACCGAGTTGCGTCAGGATTTCCCGCTTGACCTTCTCATACTCTCCCATTTCTGCTGACTCCAGATCATAGTAGGCCACCTGCGATTCTCCAGAAAGTAAGGGGGTGACCAGTCCTGCCCACTGGGTTTTAGGCCAACCTTCCATCTCAGCGGTCCGTTCAAACGTTAGCAGAAAGACCTCTGGATCATCATCTGCAGCCATCTTAGAAAGAAAGTGACCCACATGGATGGCTGAGCAACATCATCAATTTTAGCAGGTGACCACTGAGCTAGTGTCTCCACAACCTCAGTCAGGGTTTTCCTATCCACTTTTGAAGCAGTGGCTAGCTGTTCAAGCAGCCTCTGCGATTGCAGTAAAGCACCAATCTGTTGGCACAGCGCCTTGGTTTGCTCCTGTGAGATAGCGTTGGCTTGCTGTTGGGCAGCATTTGCTTGCTGCTGTGTAGCGTTGGATAACACCAATTGTTTGAGTATTTCCTCCATGTTTAGTCACAGTAGGTACTGGCCTTTTAAGTAGTAACTTACTACAGCTGGTTGCAGCCTCCACCATATGTAACCTGGGGGACAGGTAGGCGGAACAAAGCTCCCTGGGATAAGCAGTCTTTCAGGCAGAGATACCAAATCCAGGGAGGTGCAGTGCAGTGTTTATTGGTGATATATACAAGTCTATATACAGGTGCTGTACAGTGTTTCAGAAACCAAACAGAACAAAAATAGTCAAACAAATACCTAACCGTGTATCGGCACTAACTACATAATATATATAGGCCCTAACTACCAGGCTCAGTAAGCCTACAGCTTGTCAGCTTCCACAGATACAGCTTAACCTTTTGCTCTCGCAGACCAGCGTTGTCTGTGTTTCCCAGGCAGAGAGCGAAGACTGTCTTTCACAGGCGAGTTTAAATTGGCCTGGGGGAAAGGACCAAGATCCAAACTGGATCGTGGATCAGAGATCCCTGAACGTGTATGTGAGGAGCCTGGGAGACGTATAAACCCCAAACAGGACTTTTCCCAGCTCTCTCTGGGACGCCCTGCTACAATATGATATCTATCTATGTATATCATAGATAGATAGATAGATAGATAGATAGATAGATAGATAGATAGATAGATAGATAGATAGATAGATAGATAGATAGATAGATCTATAAACTGAGGTAGAAGAAAGTCAATAATCTTCCTCCTCAGTTGTCCAAGGATTTTATCTGCCCCCCCCCCCCATTCTTCACCTTTGAGCTGGAGAATCTGGGAGGGAGATCTCTGACAGAGAACGCCAGTGAGGTGCCGAGATCACACCTTCATAAACTGGCCATTTCTACTAATGACAAATTCTCTGTGTGCGGAGATGGTCAGCGGAGAGCATGTTCTCTGCTCATCATCTCAGTTTCATAAACCGATAATGATCTGAGATGAGCTGCAATCATTAGGATCGCAGCTCATCTCGGTTTCATAAAACGGACGCAATAGTGAGCACCCTGGTACTGATATTAGGCATATTCTGACTTGGTTATTTAGATATTGGACCATGTTGCTTTTAATATACTGTGTCTTTTGTCAAGATTTTTATAATTCGCGTGGATACTCAATTTATGTGTAAATATTCAGCATATAAATGTATTAATAAAGATTTTCCTGTATTACCCTCAGAAATAAGCACTATGTTTTGGCATATACTTACTGATAAAGTATTGCCTTCAGCCTCATTGTAATTTTCTGCCAGGAAGATATTAAAGGCATTACGACTTCTTTTGGGTCTCCCAAATAATTTGCTTTCCTAGATAATAAAATATAACAAACTGAATTCAGTAAACTAAAGGAAACAGTTAAAACAGTTCATAACACAGCTTTACTATTTTAATAGATGTGTACCTGGTAAATGTAGACAATAAAAATTGCTTATAAATGTAACAAACCCTAGTCACATTGTCTTCTTAAATGGTACCTTGCTGTGCACCAAAAATATCTTAAAAAGACCACGTCAGTTAAAAAAACAAAAACAAAATACCAGTTCCCTGCAATTGAAGAGGAAAACTATTCACCTCTTAGAGGACCTGTGTCTCCTATCTTACCTCCATTTCAGTGCTGCAGCCTCAATCAGATCCTTTAGCATTCAACAATTCTGGGAGTGTTGGATGCCTATGTCCTTTTCTGTCTGCTTTGGTTCTTTCCCTTGACCCCTACACTGCTACAGGACAGCAATGACGTAGGGAATTTGAGGATGGAACCACAATGTGCAGTGAAGACGGCATCCAATACTTACAGAAATGCGAATGCTGAAGAGCCCGATGGAAGCTGCAGTGCTGAAACTAGGTAAATAGACGAAACAGGCAGCTGGAAATGTGAGCATAACCCCTTTTCTATTGCAGGGACATGCCAATTGATGTTTTTTTTTTTTTATCTGAAGGCACAAGGTATATACAAATAGTGCATATTATATAAATCACCATGTACCCTTCCTAAAAAACTGAAGTTATATTTCCCCTGGAACAGCTGGATTCAAATCTATTTGCAAGTTATGGTCTGGTCATACTGCTTTGAATAAAAAAATGCCTTTTTTATTAATAGATTTTTGATGATTTGTGCATTTTTCATGCCCTTAAATGCAAACCCCCAATTAGAGCATATATAAAAGTGCTGCAAAGCAAGAAAAATTAAGCCCACCCTGAAGTACATAAGAAACAGCAATTTTACCTCACATTAGGGTGGATGGACCCCAAAGTAAACCTATGTTTTGCCCATACTTACCCCTCCCTCTACTCTACTTACTCCTTCCTCTCCAGCTGCACAAACTTTCCTGCCTTCACTTTCCCACAATTTAATTTGACAACAGGGAGTGAAAATTACTATTCAGTACCTCCATGTATGGAGAGCATATGACTTACATCCTTATCTCCCATATGACAGCAGTGATACCTGGCTACACATGTACTCACATAAATACAGCAAGAAAGTCCTCAGCCCTGTGTAATCTTCAGTAGACAACTTGGACTGCCTACAGAACTTACTCTTTGTCTCTGGCAACTGAACAAAGCAAATTAATAAAAGCAACGTGTGCATAGTTCGGAAGGGTGAAAGGTAAAGCGTTTGTGACTTTGCTGGTATCACAGTCAACTACAGTGTGTGTGTGTTTTTTTAAAATGACAAGGCTAAATACTTTTTCTCACACCCCAGCTGTGCGATCACGTGACCACTGCTCTCCTTCCCCGATTTAAGGAGAGCAACAGGAGGGGCTGAGATTCCCCTCAGATGTCAGCCAGTCAGCAGAGGGAAATCAAATGACCGCACAGCAGCGGTGTGAGAAAAGGTATTTAGCCTTGTCATTTAAAAAAAAAAAAAACACACACTGTAGTTAATAACTGTACAAACCAGAGGGGATGCAAGTATATTTGCTGCATATTGTAGCGGAATACCAGCGGGGGGAGAGACTCAGAGGAGAGAGCGGGATGACTGAGGCACGTAAACCAACCACAGTATTAAGGCTCAGCAGCCATGATTACTGTGGTCAGCACACACAGGAACAGGCAGGGTCAACCAGGTATATTACAACACAGAAGCATCTAGCTGCCATAACCCCGGTATCCCGTTTTCGTGCGGCGGCCGGCTTTCTGATAAAAGTGGTCCCTGCGGCGGATTCGTCGCGAGATCACTTTTATCGGTGGCGGGAGAAGCCCCCCCCCCCGCCGCGATCCGGTGCCCTCCGCCACTTACCGGAGCCGTCGTAGCGGCGGAGGCGATCACGTCCATCTCCGTCCTGTGTCTGGAGACGAGTGAGGCTAACATGGTGCCCACTCGTCTCCATGACACTGCTGGGCGGAAGCGACGTCAAAACGTCACTTACGCCCACGCCTCTTATAGGCATATTTTTTTCAATGTCATTTTTTTAAATGACTTTTTTTTAATTGCATTTTAGTGTAAATATGAGATCTGAGGTCTTTTTGACCCCAGATCTCATATTTAAGAGGTCCTGTCATGCTTTTTTCTATTACAAGGGATGTTTACATTCCTTGTAATAGGAATAAAAGTGACACAATTTTTTTTTTAAATGGTGTAAAAAAAAATAAAAAAATAATGTAAAATAAAATAATAAAAAAAAAAAATTTAAAAAACCCCCAGTCCCGACGAGCTTGCGCGCAGAAGCGAACGCATACGAGAGTAGCGCCCGCATATGAAAACGGTGGACAAACCAAACACGTGAGGTATCGGCGCGACCGGTAGAGCGAGAGCAATAATTCTAGCCCTAACCTCCTCTGTAACGCAAAACATGCAACCTGTAGAATTTTTTAAACGTCGCCTATGGAGATTTTTGAGGGTAAAAGTTTGACGCCATTCCACGAGCGGGCGCAATTTTGAAGCGTGACATGTTGGGTATCAATTTACTTGGCGTAACATTATATTTCACAATATAAAAAAAAAATTGGGCTAACTTTACTGTTGTCTTATTTTTTTTATTCAAAAAAAGTGAATTTTTCCAAAAAAAGTGCGCTTATAAGACCGCTGCGCAAATACGGTGCAAAAAAAAGTATTGCAATGACTGCCATTTTATTCTCTAGGGTGTTCGAAAAAAAAAAAAACATATATAATGTTTGGGGGTTCTAAGTAATTTTCTAGCAAAAAAACCTGATTTAAACATGTAAACACGTAAAATCCAAAACGAGGCTGGTCCTTAAGTGGTTAAACTAATACTTTGTTGAAGCACCTTTTGATTTTATTACAGCACGCAGTCTTTTGGGGTAGGAGTCTATCAGCATGGCACATCTTGACAATATTTGCCCACTCTTTGCAAAAACAAATCTGTCAGATTGCGAGGGCCTCTCCTGTGCACAGCCCTTTTCAGATCACCCCACAGATTTTCAATCGGATTCAGGTCTGGGTTCTGGCTGGGCCATGCCAAAACTGTAATCTTCTTCTGGTGAAGCCATTCCTTTGTTGATTTAAATGTATGCTTTAGGTCATTGTCATGCTGAAAGATGAAGTTCCTCTTCATGTTCAGCTTTTTAGCAGAAGCGTGAAGGTTTTGTGCCAATATTGGCTGGTATTTGGAACTGTCCATAATTCCCTCTACCTTGACTAAGGCCCCTGTTCCAGCTGAAAAAAAAACAGCCCCAAAGCATGATGCTGCCACCACCATGCTTCACTGTGGGTATGGTGTTCTTTTGGGGATGTGCAGTGTTGTTTTTGTGCCAAACATATCTTTTGGAATTATGGCCAAAAAGTTCAACCTTGGTTTAATCAGACCATAACACATTTTCCCACATGCTGTTGGGAGACTTCAGATGTGTTTTTTTGCAAAATTTAGCCGAGCTTGGATGTTTTTCTTCCTAAGAAAAGGCTTCTTTCTTGCCACTCTAGCCCACAGCCCAGACATATGAAGAATACAAGAGATTGTTGTCACATGTATCACACACTCAGTACTTGCCAGATATTCCTGCAGCTCCTTTAACTTCTTCAGCCCCAGAATGATTTGCCCCCTTAATGACCAGGCCTTTTTTGCGATATGGCACTGGCGCTTTAACTGACAATTGCGCGTTCATGCGACGCTGTACCCAAACAAAATGTCCTTTTTTCCCCACAAATAGAGCTTTCTTTTGGTGGTATTTGATCACCTCTGCAGTTTTTATTTTTTGCGCTATAAACAAAGACCGAAAATTTTGAAAAAAAAAAAAAAACAATATTTTTTACTTTTTGCTATAACAAATATCCCAAAAAAACAAAACAAAAAAACCCACAAATTTCTTCATCAGTTTAGACCAATATGTATTCTACATATTTTTGGTAAAAAAACAAAAATCTCAATAAGCGTGTATTGATTGGTTTGCGCAAAAGTTATAGCGTCTACAAAATAAGAAATATATTTGTCTTTTTTATTATAATTTTTTTTTTTAACTAGCAATGGCGGCGATCTGCGATTTTTAGCGGGACTGCGACATTGCGGCGGACAGAGCGGACACTTTTTTTTTGGGACCAGTGACATTTATACAGCGATCAGAGCTAAAAATAGCCACTGATTACTGTATACATTTCACTGGCAGGGAAGGGGTTAACACTAAGGGGGATCAAGGGGTTAACTGTGTTCCCTGGGTGTGTTCTAACTGTAGGGGGATGGGCTACCTAGGACATGACAGAGATTGCTGTTCCCGATGACTGGGAACAGAAGATCTGACATGTCACTAGGCAGAATTGCCTTGTTTACATAGGCAGTTCCCCACTCTGCCTCTGTACACCGTGATAGCGGGTCACCGGCGGATATAGAGTCTGCAGGGCGTGCGTCCGCTAGCCTCCCTGAACAGACCGACATACACCTACGGCAGGAGAGCCGACCTGCCACAGTATAATGATGGCGGCTGGTCGGCAAGAGGTTAATGTTGCTGTAGGCCTCTTGGCAGCCTCCCTGACTAGTTTTCTTCTTGTCTTTTCATCAATTTTGGAGGGGCATCCAGGTCTTGGTAATGTCACTGTTGTGCCATATTTTCTCCACTTGGTGATGACTGTCTTCTGTGGTATATCTAATGCCTTGAGAATTCTTTTGTACCTTTCTCCTGACTGATACCTTTTAACAATGAGATCCCTCTGATGCTTTGGAAGCGCTCTGCAGGCCAGGACTTTTGCTGTACAATGCGACTAAGAAAATGTCAGGAAAGACCTACTAGAGCAGCTGAACTTTATTTGGGGTTAAATAAAGCACAATGGCAGCGGTGGACAAATAGGCGTACCTGTATGTCCCCTTTAAGAGCAGGGGCTAGCAGGGACAGGTGATCGTGTCACGGAGCCTCGGAACAGGAAAGTGCCTATGTAAACAAGGCATTCCCCGTTCTGCCTTGTGCCATGACAGAGATCACTGCTCTCTGTCATCGAGAGCAGTGATCGCTGTCATGTAAGTTGAAGCCCATCCTCCCCACAGTTAGAATCACTCCCTAGGACACACTTAACCCCTTCATCGCCCCCTAGTGGTTAAACCCTTCACTGCCAGTGTCATTTACACAGTAATCAATGCTTTTTTACAGCACTGATCTCTGAATAAATGACAATGGTCCCAAATTAGTGTCAAAAATGTCCGATGTGTCCGCCATATTGTCGCAGTCCCGATAAAAAAACAACAAAAAAAAAAAAACCGCAGATCGCTGCCATTACTAATAAAAAAAAATGAATACTAAAAATGCCATAAAACTATCCCATATTTTGTAGACGCTATAACTTTTGCGCAAACCAATCAACATATCATTATTGAATTTTTTTTACCAAAAATACGTAGAATACATATCGGCCTAAACTGAGGGAAAAAAAATTGTTTTTTTTTATATATTTTTGGGGGGTATTTATTATAGCAAAAAGTATAAAATATTGCATTTTTTTCAAAATTGTCGCTCTTTTTTTTGTTTATAGCGCAAAAAATAAAAACCACAGAGATGATCAAATACCACCAAAAATCTCTATTTGAGGGGAAAAAAAAGGACATCAATTTTGTTTGGGTGCAACGTCGCACGACCGCACAACTGTCAGTTAAATCGACACAGTGCCGAATTGCAAAAAGTGCTCTGGTCAGGAAGGGGGTAAAATCTTCCAGGGCTGAAGCGGTTAATTCTGAACACAGCTACAGCCCCAGTCATATGAGGGTGTGCACACTTTCGTTTTTTATTTTTAAAAACAAAAAGATTAAAAGATTTCAGTTTGTTTTTCAACTGAGTTGTACAGTTTATAGATCACATTAAAAAGGTGGAAAAATTCTGAAATGATTTATCTTCGTCTCATTTTTTTTTATATTACAGAGACCTGGCATTTTAACAGGGGTGTGTAGACTTTATGTGCTCGAGCTGCCTCCCCCTTCAATCTGTCAGACATGGCTCATGCAGATAGCGGAGGAAACAGACTGCAGACAGAAATCACGCTCCCTTATAAAATGATATGTTTTGTTCATTTTTAATGTCAGAGTTTTAGAAACACTTTAAGGTATGATCAGCGTATACTTGTTACTGATCTTGTGCAACATTTATCCCTTACCTTTTTCTGTCTCCTCTTTTTTCTTCTTTGCTTCGTCTGCTTCCTTTTCTCTTTCAGTACTTCCTCGTCTAGAGGATCAAGACTCTCTTTGTATTGTTTATAAATTTCTCTGTATTTCAAAATATCAACCCTTGCAGCATCTATATATACCTGGTAATAAGAAAAAAGGAGCAATTATCAATTGTCTGCTCATAGATCTCTAATGTTAGAGCTTCGCATGTCATACAGTACAAAGCAAGAGCTTTGTACTGTATCGCATGCAGTGTGATGCAAGTCCTTGCAGAGGCCAAGAGATATACCCCGCCAGTTGTCTGCTGCCACTCCGGGCGCACCAACATCCAGCGCCAGACATGGATTAACAAGCAGCTCAGGCATAGAAGGCCCACCAGCTCACACCTAAACAAACTTTTTTATTGCCAAAAGGAACAATGTTTATGTACTGACACCATGAGAGAGTACAGGTGACTGAGTGCTAGATGTGTACAGACGATAGTAAAGTTACCCAATTATTTAAATAGGTCCGTCTGAGGTTAGGCAGAGCATAGGGCTCACAATGCTCCAAAAATCTTCTGAAAAACCAGCATGAATATTAAGTCTGGGCCAATCGATGTCACCATGTGAAAACAAAAAAGCATAACTCAGTTTGAAAATAAGTACGGTTAGGCAACTATGCAGCAGGAGTAGACTGTGGAACTTGGAATAACTTGGTATTAGCCAGTGGTAATTTTTGGCTTTGTCAGAGAGACCTACTACTTGTCATAGCATAGCTGTCGGAAGGGTCTGCTACAAACGCCCATATTCTGGTGTCTTAAGGTAAATAATAACACGAGGATAGAATTTTGAAATCAGGAATTTCTGCTGAAATAAGTAAAGAATTCAGGGCAGGCTTGTAAAACATATGTTCTGCAAAGTTCAGAAAGTAGACAAAGCAGTAGTCAAGAGGGAGATAGGAGACTGGTCCTTCTTTCTCCAGCGGGCACTGAGGTACGTGAAAGCAATATGTAAAAGTTACTAATTCACAGAATCTACACTTAAGTGGTGTTATTTACTAAAAATATTACCACATTTCTTTAGCTAGTAGTAGTTTGTTACATTCAACTGGGCTTTTTCTGTATGTTGGTGATTTTGTGTAACGTTTCCAAGCCACTTCTTTAGTTCAAATGCGTGTCAGGAAGATACACCAGCATTGACTGTCCAAGAACAGATCTGGAGGTGTAAGAGTTGTGGAGCCACACTTATTAAAATACCTAATTCTATCCTCAGTGTTAGGAAGTCTTCATAGGTCTCATTTCCTTAAGTTATATGGCTGAAGATGTCAATTGTTTTCAAATCACTGGGGTAGAGATGTTTAAACTGCAATATATATGGAAGACAGATGGTATCAATAGACCCTACCCCTGTTCGGAGACAGCTGTTCCAGTTTGACCTAGATGGCCTCTTTCACGCCTCTTACGAACCAGTAGTCCTAAAAGCACATATCCCACATCGACAATTGGGGAGTCACTTTAGACCCTTATCTGGTGAGATGATCACCTCCAAAATTACACATGTAATTTATATTAGCAAAATATTGAGGTAGTCAAGCAAATAATCAGCAAGAAGAACTTTCAACTTAAAGATTACATAAAAATAATTTTAAATTTTACAATAATATTTAAAACCCAAAGATGAAAATCCATCCCAATTATTAAAAGATTATATATGAAGCCACTCCATAAATCACAGGGTGTGTGTACTAGCTTATAAGGGTGTGTCAAAAATATTCACATCAAGGGTACAATATATAATGAATGAAATAACGCATAGGGGTTTATTTACTAAAGCTGGAGAGAGTGCAAAATCAGTCTCACTTCTGCATAGAAACCAATCAGCTTCCAGGTTTTATTGCCAAAGCTTAATTGAACAAGCTGTAGTTAGAAGCTGATTGGTTTCTATGCAGAAGTGAGACTTATTTTGCACTCTCCAGCTTTAGTAAATAAACCCCATAATGTCAAATAAAACATGATCATGAACCAGTATTCCCTCCAACATATTTCTCATGTAAAACCTGTGTCTTCAGGACAAAGGAACCCGAGTATCTAGTTGATAAATATCAACAAAGGTCCTCACGGTATAGTTGTACAAAGAGTAGATAGACAAACACCCCAAACATCAGAAAATGTCACAGCGGTAAATCCCACTTGTGAATGGTATCCGTGCATCTCAATTTTCCATCCCAGCACAAAAAGGCACCTGACTTTGAGGGAAAAGGATCTCCAGACGAAAAACCCACATACAGTCAGGTCCATAAATATTGGGACATCGACACAATTCTAATCTTTTTGGCTCTATACACCACCACAATGGATTTGAAATGAAACAAACAAGATGTGCTTTAACTGCAGACTTTCAGCTTTAATCAGAGGGTATTTACATCCAAATCAAGTCAACGGTGTAGGAATTACAACGGTTTGTATATGTGCCTCCCACTTTTTAAGGGACCAAAAGTAATGGGACAATTGGCTGCTCAGCTGTTCCAAGGCCAGTTGTGCGTTATTCCCTCATTATCCCATTTACAAGGAGCAGATAAAAGGTCCAGAGTTCATTTCAAGTGTGCTATTTGTATTTGGAATCTGTTGCTGTCAACTCTCAATATGAGATCCAAAGAGCTCTTACTATCAGTGAAGCAAGCCATCATTAGGCTGAAAAAACAAAACAAACCCATCAGAGAGATAGTAAGAACATTAGGTGTGGCCAAATCAAATGTTTTGAACATCCTTAAAAAGAAAGAACGCACCGGTGAGCTCAGCAACACCAAAAGACCTGGAAGACCACAGAAAACAACTGTGGTGGATGACTGAAGAATTCTTTCTCTGGTGAAGAAAACACCCTTCACAACAGTTGGCCAGATCAAGAACACTCTCCAGGAGGTAGGTGTATGTGTGTCAAAGTCAACAATCAAGAGAAGACTTCACCAGAGTGAATACAGAGGGTTCACCACAAGATGTAAACCATTAATGAGCCTCAAAAACAGGAAGGCCAGATTAGAGTTTGCCAAACAACATCTAAAAAAGCCTTCACAGTTCTGGAACAACACCCTATGGACAGATGAAACCAAGATCAACGTGTACCATAGTGATGGGAAAAGAAGAGTATGGAGATGGAAAGGAACTGCTCATGATCCAAAGCATACCACCTCTTCAATGAAGCATGGTGGTGGTAGTGTCATGGCGTGGGCATGTATGGCTGCCAATGGAACTGGTTCACTTCTATTTATTGATTATGTGACTGCTGACAAAAGCAGCAGGGTGAATTGTGAAGTGTTTCGGGCAATATTATCTGCTCATATTCAGAAAAATGCTTCAGAACTCATTGGACGGCGCTTCGCAGTGCAGATGGACAATGACCCGAAGCATACTGCGAAAGCAACCAAAGAGTTTTTTAAGGGAAATAAGTGGAATGTTATGCAATGGCCAAGTCAATCACCTGACCTGAATCCGATTGAGCATGCATTTCACTTGCTGAAGACAAAACTGAAGGGAAAATGCCCCAAGAACAAGCAGGAACTGAAGACAGTTGCAGTAGAGGCCTAGCAGAGCATCAACAGGGATGAAACCCAGCGTCTGGTCATGTCTATGCGTTCCAGACTTCAGGCTGTAATTGACTGCAAAGGATTTGCAACCAAGTATTAAAAAGTGAAAGTTTGATGGATGATTGTTAATCTGTCCCATTACTTTTGGTCCCTTAAAAAGTGGGAGGCACATATGCAAACAGTTGTAATTCTTACACCGTTCACCTGTTGGATGTAAATACCCTCAAATTAAAGCTGATGATCTGCAGTTAAAGCACTTCTTGTTCATTTCAAATCCATTGTGGTGGTGTATAGAGCCAAAAAGATTAGAATTGTGTCGATGTCCCAATATTTATGGACCTGACTGTAGGAGTCTTTCCATCCATCTACTCTTTGTACAACTATACCAAAAAGACCATTGCAGAATTTTATCAACTTGGGTTCCTTTGTCCAGAAGAAGCATGTTTTACTCGAGAAATGCGTTGATGAAGGCAATATTGGTTTATGATCATGTTCTATTTGAAATTATGCTTTATTTCATTATATATTGTGTCACGGAACGCCCCACACTCCGCTTGAGTGCTTCCGTCAGTAAACCACTTCCTTGTAGTCTGGATACAGATATCAGATATTCCAACCACTCTGAGCACAAAACTAGGCGACACTTGCTTGTTGCTAACATGGACTGACTTTATTTAGAATCAAAATACAGTCTTATATACAGGAGAAGATGAGGTTCCCCCCTCCTGCTCATATTACTCTAACAATACAAATGTAACCTAATTAACATGAGCTAATTAACGAATCCTTTTACCCAGACTAAGTGACTACATCTCCTAGCTCATTGACTATTCAACACACATTACCATAAACATCAACACAGGGTTAATTAGAACAAACAACAATGAGTTAAATACCCTTAGAACCTGTGGTAAGCCAGACTAAACTCATTTATATTAAACACATTATAGCTGACATCAGACAGGTGAGTGGAGTTGATGACATTAGCATCTTCTTACAGTATGAGTCCCAACAGTATGACTCAGTCACTATTGCTACTATGGCAAATACAGGGTCCCCAGAGTCTGCATGTCCTGGGGGACAAGGACCCGAAGCCAAAGTAACAACACCTCAAGGGTACCCCAAATGCCAGGGCCCATAATCTGTAGGCAAGAGGCTCACATTCAGTCCCCTACAAAAGCCTCTATCCCGGGTGAGTCTGTCACATATTGTATCTTTGGTATAAATGTTTTGTGACACACCCTTTTAAGCTAGTACTCACACCCTGCAATTCATGGAGTAGCTACAGTGGGGCAAAAAAGTATTTAGTCAGCCACCAATTGTGCAAGTTCTCCCACTTAAAAAGATGAGAGAGGCCTGTAATTGTCATTATATACCTCAACTATGAGAGAAAAAAGTGGAAACAAATCCAGACAATCACATTGTCTGATTTTTGAAATAATTTATTTGTAAATTATGGTGGAAAATAAGTATTTTGTCAATATCAAAAGTTCATGTCAATACTTTGTTATATGTCCTTTGTTGGCAATGACAGAAGTCAAACGTTTTCTGTAAGTCTTCACAAGGTTGTCACACACTGTTGCTGGTATGTTGGCCTATTCCTCCATGCAGATCTCCTCTAGAGCAGTGATGTTTTGGGGCTGTCGCTGGGCAACACAGACTTTCAACTCCCTCCAAAGGTTTTCTATGGGGTTGAGATCTGGAGACTGGCTAGGCCACTCCAGGACCTTTAAATGCTTCTTACGAAGCCACTCCTTCGTTGCCCGGGCGGTGTGTTTGGGATCATTGTCATGTTGAAAAACCCAGCCACGTTTCATCTTCAATGCCCTTGCTGATGGGAAGAGGTTTGCACTCAAAATCTCATGATACATGGCCCCATTCATTCTTTCATGTACACGGATCAGTCGTCCTGTTCCCTTTGCAGAGAAACAGCCCCAAAGCATGATGTTGCCACCCCCATGCTTCACAGTAGGTATGGTGTTCTTTGGTTGCAACTCAGCATTCTCTCCTCCAAACACTACGAGTTGTGTTTCTACCAAACAGTTCTACTTTGGTTTCATCTGACCATATGACATTCTCCCAGTCCTCTTCTGGATCATCCAAATGCTCTCTAGCAAACCTCAGACGGGCCCGGACATGTACTGGCTTAAGCAGGGGGACACGTCTGGCACTGCAGGATCTGAGTCCCTGGCGGTGTAGTGTGTTACTGATGGTAGCCTTTGTTACTTTTGTCCCAGCACTCTGCAGGTCATTCACTAGGTCCCCCCGTGGGGATTTTTGCTCACCGTTCTTGTGATCATTTTGATCACACGTTTGGGATCATGCGTGGAGCACCAGATCGAGGGAGATTATCAGTATGTCTTCCATTTTCAAATTCATAATCCCACAGTTGATTTCTTCACACCAAGCTGCTTGCCTATTGCAGATTTAGTCTTCCCAGCCTGGTGCAGGTCTACAATTTTGTTTCTGGTGTCCTTCGACAGCTCTTTGGTCTTCACCATAGTGGAGTTTGGAGTGTGACTGTTTGAGGGTGTGGACAGGTGTTTTTTATACTGATAACAAGTTCAAACAGGTGCCATTAATACAGGTAATGAGTGGAGGACAGAGGAGCCTCTTAAAGAAGAAGATACAGGTCTGTGAGAGCCAGAATTCTTGCTTGTTTGTAGGTGACCAAATACTTATTTTCCACCATAATTTGCAAATAAATTCTTTCAAAAATCAGACAATGTGATTGTCTGGATTTGTTTCCACATTTTGTCTCTCATAGTTGAGGTATACCTATGATGACAATTACAGGCCTCTCTCATCTTTTTAAGTGGGAGAAATTGCACAATTGGTGACTGACTAAATACTTTTTTGCACCACTGTATACGTGCTTCATATATATTGTTTTAATCATTAGGATGGCTTTTCCTCTTTAGCTTTTAAAAGTTTTTGTAAAAACTAAAATTTGTATGTCATTTTTTTTCAGTTGTTTTAAGTTCTTCTTGATGATTTGCTGACTACCTCAATATTTTGCTATTATGAATTACATGTGCATTTTTGGAGCTGATCAGCTCACCAGATAAGAGTCTAATATGACTCCCCAATTGTCGATGTGGGATAATATGCGTTTTTAGGACTACTATTTAAAAAAACGTATTAAAATTATTTTTTTGGCTGAAGCTACACTTAAAAAAAAAAAAAAAATGTACCTGTTCCAACTTACAAACAAACTCAACTTAAAGCGGAGTTCCACCCAAAAAGTGTAGCTGCTGACTTTTAATAGGCAGGCACTCACATGTACCACAGTCTAGCGATGCGGGCGCACAAAGCTTCGCTCCTCTTCCCTTCACAACCGGAGGCGCACTGCGCATGCACGTGCCGCGTGTTGTGAATGGCCGGACAATCTTCTGGAACCTGTGACGTGTCCCAGAAGATTGCAGTAAGGGAGGGGGTGGAGGTGAACTTCCTTCCGGCGCCAGGGGAGGAAGTGGGAGCTGGGTGCCTGTCAAAACTGGGTACAGTATAGGATTTTTTATAACAGCTTACCTGTAAAATCCTTTTCTTTCGATGGACATCACGGGACACAGAGCCACGGTAATAACTGATGGGTTATGTAGGTACCTTTAGGTATTGGACACTGGTCACACCCTAATCAGGAAGTTCAACCCCCTATATAATCCCTCCCCTTCCAGGGATACCTCAGTTTTGTAGCAAAGCAATATAAGTGTATTAGAAGAGGGGCGGGACCTCTGTGTCCGTGATGTCCATCGAAAGAAAAGGATTTTACAGGTAAGCGGTTATAAAAAATCCTATTTTCTTTCTCGGACATCACGGGACACAGAGCCACAGTAATAACTGATGGGATGTCCCAAAGCAATACCAACTGAGGGGGGGGGAAATCACAACCCAGTAGGGTGCAATCAGACCTGAGGACCCTGTACCGCTGTCTGCAGCACACTACTCCCAAAGGCGATATCCTCATGCCTTCTCACATCCACCTGATAAAATCTGGTGAATGTATGAACTGAAGACCAGGTTGCGGCCTTGCAGATCTGAGCCATGGAGGCCTGGTGATGCACTGCCCAAGAAGCCCCAATAGCCCTTGTGGAATGTGCCTTGATCTGAAATGGAGGAATCTTCTGTTTCAAACTGTAAGCCTGAATAATCAACTGTCGAATCCATTTAGAAATGGTCGCTTTTGACGCTGCCTGTCCTCTATTGGGACCCTCTGGCAGCACGAACAAAACATCAGTTTTGTGAATTTGAGCAGTTGCTTCTAGATAGGTCTTGACTGCTCTTACTACATCCAAAGAATGTAGCGATCTCTCTTCCGAAGAACAGGGATCTGGAAAAAAGGAAGGCAGAACAATGTCTTGGTTTAGATGAAAATCTGAAACCACCTAACTAACTAAGATGAGGGCGCAGTACCACTCTATCCTTGTGTATAATCAAATAAGGCTCTTTACAGGAAAGAGCTGCCAATTCTGATACTCTTCTAGCAGAAGAGATGGCTACCAGAAAAATAGGATTTTTTATTACAGCTTACCTGTAAAATCCTTTTCTTTCGACGGACATCACGGGACACAGAGCCACAGTAATTACTGATGGGTTATAGGGTATCACTAGGTATTGGACACTGGTCACACCCTAATCAGGAAGTTCAACCCCCTATATAACCCCTCCCCTTCCAGGGATACCTCAGTTTTGTAGCAAAGCAGTATAGGTGTATTAGAAGAGGGGCGGGACCTCTGTGTCCCGTGATGTCCGTCGAAAGAAAAGGATTTTACAGGTAAGCTGTAATAAAAAATCCTATTTTCTTTTCTCGGAGATCACGGGACACAGAGCTACAGTAATTACTGATGGGATGTCCCAAAGCAATGCCAACTGAGGGGGGGGGAATCACAACCAAGTAGGGTGCTATCAGACATGAGGACCTTGTACCGCTGTCTGCAGCACACTACGCCCAAAGGCGATATCCTCATGCCTTCTCACATCCACCTGATAGAATCTGGTGAATGTATGAACTGAAGACCAGGTTGCGGCCTTGCAGATCTGAGCCATAGAGGCCCGGTGATGCACTGCCCAAGAAGCACCAATAGCCCTTGTGGAATGTGTCTTGATCTGAAACGGGGGAACCTTCAGTTTCAAACCGTAAGCTTGAATAATAAACTGTCGAATCCATTTAGAAATGGTAGCTTTTGACGCTGCCTGTCCTCTATTGGGACCCTCCGGCAGCACGAACAAGACATCCGTCTTGCGAATCTGAGCAGTTGTCTCCAGATAGGTCTTGACTGCTCTTACTACATCCAAAGAATGTAATGACCTTTCTTCCGAAGAACAAGGTTCTGGAAAAAAGGAAGGTAGCACAATGTCTTGGTTTAGATGAAAATCTGAAACCACCTTGGGTAAAAAACTAGGATGAGGGCGCAGTACCACTCTATCCCTGTGTATAATCAAGTAAGGCTCTTTACAGGAAGGAGCTGCTATTTCTGATACTCTTCTAGCAGAAGAGATGGCTACCAGAAAAATTTGTTTCCTCGTCAGCAAGACCAAAGGAATCTGACGTATTGGTTCAAAAGGCTGTTTTTGTAACACCGATAGAACCAAGTTCAAGTCCCAGGAGTTTAGGGGCGCCTTAACCGGAGGATTAAGACGCATCACTCCCTGTATAAAGTTTCGGATCAGAGAATGCGAAGCAAGCGGCCGTTGAAACAACACTGATAAGGCCGACACCTGGCCCTTGATGGTACTCAAGGCCAGCTTCATCTGTAATCCTAATTGTAGAAAATCCAGAATTCTACCTATGACATATTTCCTGGGATGCCAACCCCTGGATTCACACCAGGATACATAAGCTTTCCAGACTCTATGATAAATCATTCTGGAAGCTGGCTTCCTTGCATTGATCAAGGTAGATATGACAGGACCTGAAAGCCCACGATTTTTCATAACGTGGGATTCAATAGCCCACCCGTCAAATCTAGCATTTGTGAGGCAGGCTGGAACACCGGACCCTGAGCTAACAGGTCTGGGTGTATCGGTAGGGTCCACCGGGAACCCACCATCATCCCTGCTATTTCTGCCTATCAGGTTCTTCTGGGCCAAACGGGGGCCACCAGAAGAACCGACTTCCCTTCTTGCCTGAGACTGCGAAGGAGCCGTGGCAGTAGCAGAATGGGAGGGAATGCATAAATCGGTGAGAGCCGATGCCACGGAATCACCAACGCATCCGTCCTGCCTGCAAGAGGATCCCAGGCAACCGGTAGGAAGGATCTCCCCTTCTGTAGGTTTTTGGGTATGAGCCATCAACTGAGGCTCCGACACATCGCATGCGATAGGTGCATTGGAAAGTTTAATGCCTGCACCTTCCTGTTCCAGGTCAACAGAATACTGTGTTGCAACAGTTCTGCTTGGAACTGCACATAGGGAACTGCTTCGAATGAAGCCACCATCTTCCCCTGCAGCCTCATACAAAGGCGGACAGAAAGACCCTTCTTGGCCCTGACTGTCAGAATCAGCTCCCTTAGAGCAGTGATCTTTACCTGCAGACACTTCAGTTAAGCAGGAAGACTGGGCACATATAGGCCTGCATCTCTGATGCCTATTGATATCAGAAATTCTCCTCCTTGCAGGATGGAGATTACTGTCTGAATTGATTCCAAACGGAAGGACTGCATCCTTGGGAATCGTTTCAGATCTCTCAAATCCAAAATGGGTCTGTCGTCCCCATTTGGTTTTCGGACCATAGAAAGATTGGAACAGAGTCTCAATCCTTGATCCTTTGTGGGAACCCCCACAATGACCTCTTGCGACAAAAGTCGCTTTATCGCTAGAAGGAGCGACTGCTTCTCTTCTGGTTTTCTGGGAACACCTGATCTGAGGAAACGAGGAGAGGGACATTCTTGGAACTCCAGTCTGTACCCTAAGGTTACCGTGGAGATTACCCATCTGTCCTGGAAGTCCTTCTGCCAGGGCCCTGAGAGCTGCAGCAGTCCTTCTCCCCACTCGAGCGAGCGGGGCGCCCCTTCATGAAGAGGTCTTAGTGTCTTGCTTAGAAGACCTTTTCCCCCAGGATTTCTTGTGTCCCTGGGGTTGACCCTTGTTTCTTGCCCCAGACGGAGGAGACCGTCGTGACTGCCTGGAGGCTGATGCCCCTGGCGCTGGGGAAAGAGTCCGTTTAAAAGAGGGACGCTTACTCTTCTTCTTATCAGGTAAGAGTGCTTTTCCCACAGGAGATCGTCTTGATATAATTATCCAAGTCCTCTCCAAACAACCTTTCACCACGGAAGGGAAACCCAGCTAGAAGCTTCTTACATGGTGCTTCGGCTGACCAGTTTTTTAACCATAAGATTCTACGTATATGCACCAACCCAAGCGAGAGGCGAGAGGTCTGCACGATAGAATCTCTGATGGCGTCAACAACATAGCATAAAGCTGCAGGAAGGTTAGCAAACCCCTGGGCCTGCTGTTCAGGTAATACTTTGATGACCTGCTTAAAATGGTCTCTTAAGTATTGACAGACTCCAATCGCTGCTACTGCAGGTTGGGCCACTGATCCTGCTAAAGAGAAAACATCTTTCAATAAGAAGTCCATCTTTTTATCCACAGGATCTTTGAGCATCTGAGCGTTGTCTACAGGACAAGTCAGATTACTATTTACAGAGGAAATGGCCGCATCAATGGCCGGTATTCCCCACCTCTTAATAAACTTTTCTTCTATAGGATAAAGTGTAGAAAACTTTTTCGGCGGAAGAAATCGCTTATCTGGGTGATCCCACTCAGAATAAAGCAGCTTTTCAAGTAAATTATGAACAGGAAAAGCATGTGCTGCTTGGAAAGGTTTCAGTGACCCCAAAGCAGAAGAGGTTTCTGTAGTAGTTTCAGGTATGGGCAACTTAAATGTGGAGCGGACCAATCCAGTGAGGATCTGCACTAAGACTTTCTCCTCTTGGGAAGTCGCAGAGGGTCCCTCTCCACCCGAATCCTCCGAAGAGGAATCATCTGTCCCATCCCGATCCTCTGAAAGGGATTCATCTCCTTTATCCCAGAGCTCCTCTGTCTGAGGGTCTTGGGGAGCAGAGGAAGGCCTTGTGCGTTTTCTTCCACTCAGTGAAGATGTAATCGCGGCCATTAGTTTTTTCTCTAATCCAGAAATGGTTGAGGAAAAAACTTCTTGTGTAATGTACACAGGGGCTGAAGTGCCGGCAGCAGATGTAGCCCCTAACCCCAATGGCTCTCCCTGTCCAGCTGCCCCTGGTCCCTCAGGAGGGGATGGTGTAGCAGACAGGGGGTCCTCAGAACCTGAACGAGACCCCCTAGTGCCTCCGGTTCTAGGGGTGCTTGAACCTCTTCTACCCATAGTGCAAAGCAACAAGGTGTGAGGTATCAAAAAACGAACACTGACTGCTGAGCGATGTAGTCTGGCTAAAAGCCTTGCTACCAAATGCCCAATCCGGTGTTCTTTAGTAAATGCAGCCTAGGGGAATGCCTGTGTCCCACCTTACATGTGACTGTCAGCTCTGTGTCCCTCTAAGGCTCAGAGCACCTGTACAGTGTGCTTTAAATAGCCATGCTTTCTGGCACTGTGGGCGTCTGGGCACGCTGACGCTGTGCTGACGCCCCGCCCCCCTCGTTTTTGAAAAACGAGCGCTTCCCGCGCGAGCCGACCCTTTCTGACAAGCCTGAAGGAAGGCTGGGGGTGGGGGAATAAGGAGGAGGCCGGCAATGATGGGCCCTGCATCGCAATGCGGCTTCGGTGGCGGCGGCGGTAGCGGCTGTGACAGTGCGGTCTCACCCGCCTTACAGCCTACCTGAGCCTTTCCCTAGCCTGGGGGGACCCCCAGCAGAGAAAACCCCCCACCATCTACCTTTGGAGCTGGAGGAAGAGCCTGTGCAGCGGACGCTGAGACAGATCAAGCATGAGAAGGTTTGTGCTCTTGGCAGCCCCCGGTGGTCACAATAGGCACAGCATGCATTCACCTTAAAGGAGAAGAGCCACTAGAATTAAAATTCTGTGGAATCTCCTCTTACCTTATCCAGGCCGCAGGGTTCAGTTTATACAGACCCAGCCTTCGCCTCTCACGGTGGGCTCCGTTTGTGAAAAACCGTCAGAGACTGGGGCCCCCATCAGTAGGGGGATCCTTCAGTTCTGGGCCTGTAAAGCACCTCGCCAGAAATTAGGAAGTTTAAAGCCATTTTCTGATCCGCGGGTCCAGCTCTCTAAAAAGAGAAGCGTTACAGGTAAAACCTCGTTTCTTCGGACACGAGGCCCGGGTACCATCCAATTCGGCCATGAAAAGACACTTTGAATGGATCCGGTCGCCTGGCTTGCCCCAGTATAGGATCTTAGAATATTCCTTTTGGAGCTTCAGCACAGGACATCTTTGCACGTCCAACACCTAAGACACTGGTGTAAAAACTGAGGTATCCCTGGAAGGGGAGGGGTTATATAGGGGGTTGAACTTCCTGATTAGGGTGTGACCAGTGTCCAATACCTAGTGATACCCTATAACCCATCAGTAATTACTGTGGCTCTGTGTCCCGTGATGTCCGAGAAAAGAAAATTAGTTTCCTTGTCAGCAAGACCAAAGGAATCTGACGTATTGGTTCAAAAGGTAGTTTCTGTAACACTGACAGAACCAAGTTCAAGTCCCAGGGTTTTAGAGGTGCCTTAACCGGAGGAATAAGACGCATCACCCCCTGCATAAAGTTTCGGACCAAAGAATGCGAAGCAAGTGGCCGTTGAAACAATACTGATAAAGCCGAGACCTGGCCCTTGATGGTACTCAAGGCCAGCTTCATCTCTAATCCTAATTGTAGAAAATTAAGAATTCTACCTATGACATATTTTCTGGGATGCCAATCCCTGGATTCACACCAGGATACATAAGCTTTCTAGTCTCTATGATAAATCATTCTGGAAGCTGGCTTCCTTGCATTGATCAAGGTAGATATGACAGGATCTGAAAGCCCACGACTCTTCAGAACGTGGGTCTCAATAGCCAAACCGTCAAATTTAGCGTTTGTAAGGCAGGATGGAACACTGGACCTTGAGATAACAGGTCTGGGCGTACCAGTGGGGTTCACGGGGAACCCACCGTCATCCTTACTATTTCTGCATACCAAGTCCTTCTGGGCCAAGCGGGGGCCACCAGAAGTACCGACTTCCTTTCCTGCCTGATCCTGCAAAGGAGTCGTGGCAGTAGCAGAATAGGCAGGAATGCATAAATCAGTGAGAACCGATGCCACGGAATCACCAACGCATCCGTCCCGCATGCAAGAGGATCCCTCGTCCTTGCCACAAATCTGTCTATCTTTTTGTTGAATCAGGATGCAAAGAGATCTACATCTGGGACCCCCCCCCTCTTTGGCATACGGCCAAAAAGACGTCGGGATGCAGAGACCATTCCTCTGGGAGTAACTGCTGGCGACTTAGATAGTCCGCCTGCCAGTTCTCTATCCCTGGAATGAAAACTGCCGATATGCATGGCACATGCATCTCTGCCCAGACTAAGATCTGGTTCACCTCCTTTTGAGCAGCTCGGCTCCGGGTGCCTCCCTGATGATTGACATAAGCCACTGCTGTGGCATTGTCGGACTGGATCTTGACCGGGCAACCCTGTAGCCTGATAGTCCAGGCTCTTAGGGCTAGGTATACCGCCCGGATCTCCAGAATGTTGATGGGTAAGGTCCTCTCGGTCTTGGACCATAGCCCCTGGATCGCAGACTGTTCCAGAACTGCTCCCCAACCTGACAGACTGGCATCTGTTGTTACCACCGTCCAGGTAACCGGTAGAAAGGATTTCCCCTTCTGCAGGTTTTCGGGTATGAGCCACCAATTGAGGCTCTGACGCACCGCATGTGACAGGTGCATCGGAAAGTCTAATGCCTGAACACTGTGTTGCAGTAGTCTTGAATCGAACTGAGCATAGGGAACTGCTTCGAATGAAGACACCATCTTTCCCAGTAGCCTCATACAAAGGCGGACAAGAAAGACCCTTCTTGGTCCTGACTGTCAGAATCAGCTCCCTTAAAGCAGTGATCTTTGCCTGAGGAAGAAATACCTTCTCCTGGCTTGTTTCTATGATCAGACCCAAATACTCCAGTCTTCTTACTGGTTTTAGGAAAGATTTTTCTAGGTTGAGGATCCAACCTAGATGTTCCAGATACTTGACCGTGGTCCTCAAGTTCCCGTTCAAGGAAGCCACCGAACGGTCTATCAAGAGCAGGTCTTCTAGGTATGCTATGACAGTTATACCCTGAGCCCTTAATCTGGCCAGAGGAGGGGCCAAGACCTTTGTGAACACTCGAGGTGCAGTGGTTATCCCGAAAGGCAGAGCAACGAACTGGAAATGGCACCCTCCTATCTCGAAGCGTAGAAACTTCTGATGAGCCAGAAAAATGGGCACATGTAGATATGCATCTCTGATGTCTATCGATGCCAAAAATTCTCCTCCCTGCAGGATGGAGACTACTGTCCGAATTGATTCCATGCGGAAGGACTGAATCCTTAGGAATCGATTCAGATCCCTTAAATCCAGAATGGGTCTGACATCGCCATTTGGTTTTTGGACCGTAAAAAGGTTGGAATAGAAGCCCAATCCTTGATCCTTTGTGGAAACCACCATAATGACCTCTTGCGACAAAAGTCGCTCTAATGCTAGAAGGAGCGACTGCTTCTTCTCTGGGTCTCTGGGAACACTTGATCTGAGGAAACGAGGAGAGGGAAATTCTTGGAAGTCCAGCTTGTACCCTAAGGTTACCGTGGAGATTACCCATCTGTCCTGGAAGTCCTCCTGCCAGAGCTTTGAGAACTGTAGCAGTCTTCCCCCACTCGAGCGGGGGCGCCCCTTCATGAAGAGGTCTTAGTGTTTTGTCTAGAAGACTTCTTCCCCCAGTACTTCTTTTGTTCCTGGGGTTGACTCTTGTTTCTTGCCCCAGACAGAGGAGGCCGTCGTGGACTGCCTGGAGGCTGAAGCCCCTGGCGCTGGGGAAAGAGTCCGTTTGAAAGAGGGATGCTTACTCTTCTTCTTAACAGGTAAGAGAGTGCTTTTCCCACAAGAGATTCTCTTGATATAGTTATCCAAGTCTTCTCCAAACAACTTTGCACCACGAAAAGGGAACCCAGCCAAGAGCTTCTTACATGGTGCTTTGGCTGACCAATTTTTCAACCATAAGCTTCTACGCATATGCACCCACCCAAGTGAAAGGCGAGAGGTTTGCATGATAGAATCTCTGATGGCGTCAACAACATAACATAAGGCCGCTGGAAGGTTAGCAAACCCCTGGGCCTGCTGTTCAGGTAATACTTTGATGACCTGCTTAACATGGTCTCTTAAGTATTGACAGACTCCAATCACTGCTACTGCAGGTTGGGCCACTGATCCTGCTAAGGAAAAAACATCCTTTAATAAAGATTCCATCTTTTTATCTACAGGATCCCTGAGCATCTGAGCGTTGTCTACAGGACAAGTCAGACTACTATTTATAGAGGAAATGGCCGCATCAATGGCTGGCATTCCCCACATCTTAATAAATTTTTCTTCCATAGGATAAAGTGTTGAAAACCTTTTCCGCGGAAAAATCGCTTATCTGGGTGATCCCACTCAGAATAAATGAGCTTTTCAAGCAAATTATGAACAGGAAAAGCATGTGCTGCTTGGGAAGGTTTCAGTGACCCCAAAGCAGAAGAGGATTCTTTAACAGCTTCAGGTACGGGCAACTTAAATGTGGAGCGGACCAATCCAGTAAGGATCTGCACTAAGACTTTCTCCTCTTGGGAAGTCGCAGAGGGTCCCTCTCCACCCGATTCCTCCGAAGAGGAATTATCTGTCCCATCCTGATCCTCAGAAAGGGATTCATCTCCTTTATCCCAGAGCTCCTCTGCTTGAGGGTCTTGGGAAACAGAGGAAGGCCTAGTACGTTTTCTTCCACTAAGTGAAGATGTAATCACGGCCATTAATCTTTCCTCTAACCCAGCAATGGTTGAGGAAAAAACCTCTTGTGTAATGTATACAGGGGCTGAAGTGCCGGAAACAGGTATAGCCCCAGACCCCAACGGCTCTCCCTGTCCAGCCGTCCCTGGCCCCTCAGGGGGGGGGGGGTGTTGCAGACAGGGGGTCCTCAGAACCTGAACGAGATCCCCTAGTGTCTCTGGTTATGGGGGTACTTGAACCTCTTCTACCCATAGTGCAAAGCAACAAGGTGTGAGGTATCCAAAATGAACACTGACTGCTGAGCGATGTAGTCTGGCAAAAGCCTTGCTACCAAATGCCCAGTCCAGTGTTACCTTAGTAAATGCAGCCTAGGAGAATGCCTGTGTCCAACCTTACATGCGACTGTCAGCTCTGTGTCCCTCCAAGGCTCAGAGCACCTGTAGAGTGTGCTTTAAGTAGCCATGCTTTTGGCACTGTGGGCGTCTGAGCATGCTGACGCTGTGCTGATGCCCCACCCCCCCCTCTGGCGCCCCCCCTCGTCTTTTTCGAAAACGAGCGCTTCCCGTGCGAGCCTGACCCTTCCGGAATTATCATGGAGGAAGGCTGGGGGTGGAGGAGGAAGGGGAGAGGCCAGCAGCGATGGGGGCCTGCATACCTGCAATGGCGGCCTGGCGGCGGTGACAGTGCGGTGTAATAAACCGCCTTACAGCCCACTTGCGGCCTCCCCTAAGCCTGGGGGGAACATCCCTGAGGAGAAATCCCCCATCCCATCCTACCTGGAGCCTGTCGGAAGAGCTGTGTAGCGTGGAACGCTGTGACAGAAAACAGCATGAGAAGGTATGTGCTCTTGGCAGCCCCCGGTGGTCACAATAGACATAGCATGCATTTACCTTAAAGGAGAAAACCTACTAGAATTCAAAATTCTGTGGAAGCTCCTCTTACCTTATCCAGCCACAGGGTGCTGTATACACAGACCCAATCTTCACCTCTCACGGTGGGCTCTGTTTAAAAAAAAACCCGTCAGAGACTGGGGCCCCCTACGAGTAGGGGGATCCTGCAGTTCTGGCCCTGTAAAGCACCCAGCCAGAAATTAGGAGGTTTAAAGCCATTTTCTGATCTGCGGGGTCCAGCTCTCTAAAAAGAGAAGCGTTACAGGTAAAACCTTGTTTCTTCGGACACGAGGCCCGGGTACCATCCAATTCGGCCATGAAAAGACACTTTGAATGGATCCGGTTCGCCTGGCTTGCCCCAGTATAGGATATCAGGATATTCCCTTTGGAGCTTCAGCACAGGACATCTTTACACGTCCAACACCTAAGACACTGGCGTAAAAACTAAGGTATCCCTGGAAGGGGAGGGATTATATAGGGGGTTGAACTTCCTGATTAGGGTGTGACCAGTGTCCAATACCTAAAAGGTACCTACATAACCCATCAGTTATTACTGTGGCTCTGTGTCCCATGATGTCCGTGAAAGAAATCTGTCTCTCATTTACATTGAAAGCCGATTTCCATATTTCCTTTAACTTTAGGCTTCGCTCACATCATACGAGCATAAGAAGTGATTGAAAAACCGTGCAGATTTCACTTGCAGAGAGTATACATCAGTTTTCAAGTGCATTTCAGTGAGTTTTTACAGGGCACATAGAAAACAATTGTTGGGCCTTTGCAGATTGCGTTCACAAAAACTGAACAAGACCTAAGAGTTGCAGCGGCCAGGAGCACTCTAGAAACTTTATTGTAGCCTCAGCTCCTTAGAGTATAAAGTAGTGTGTTTTAGCAGCAGGATGAGAACTTCCCGTCCCAATGCCTGAACAAAGTCGGCTCTATGAATGAATGCACAGCTTCCTCTGATTGGCTGAGGTGGGGTTTGTGACATCATCAGCCAGCCTCAGCCAATGCCATGGATCAAATTTTAAAAATTACAGATTTATCTCAAACATATTTAAAGTTCAGCATAAAACCTTACTTGTCTTTCAGCTTCTGAAAGTGCTCTCCATTCATTCCCAATAATCTTGGCAAGTTCAATCATTGATGCCTCTATAAATAATAAAAATACAAAATACATTGAACAAGCTTAAAATGACCACACATGAACAAAAATATATTACTCTGTGGAAATCCCTAATATAACATTAGAGTGGACTTTTCATCTTTACCCAAACTGTTCATCAGTCACGTTCTCTTAGTTTAGTAAATAGCCACTTCCACCTTTTTCACTGAAGCAAAAGTGATGTTCCTTCAGTCACCTGCAACCTCCTGGGATATCCCTGTCACAAATTATAAGGCCTGTTGGTTAGGGAATGCCGATTACCGAAGTATCATAAGATTTCACGATTGCATTAGGGCTGAAACAACTAATCGACAACTAATCGATTATGAAATCAATTACTATTTTCATAATTGATTAATCGGCCAGTAACATAATGGGGTTAAAAAAACCTAAAAATTAGCCATTTATAGTACAAAAAGAACAAATAATCGCTACTGTAAATATTACTTTCACAGGTCTACAGAAAAAAAGGAACCCCTTGCAGTAGCGATTATCTGCTTTTTTGTACTATAAAGGGCTAATTTTAGTTTTTTTTTAACCCCCTTATGTTACTAAACGTCTTAGACCTGGTTCACATCTATGTGTTTTTTTGTGCTTTTTGCAGAAACGCACTACAGTTCATTTACATGGTTTCCTATGGCACGCGTTCACACCTATGCTTTTTTCAGCAGCTGCGTATTTGGAAAGGGTCAGGGACTTTTTTTTTTTACGCGAAACGGTGCTTTTTTGGTTCAATATACTTCAATGGAGAAGCTGCAGAAAAGCATTTAATGCGTTTTTGCAGCAATTTGTGTTTGTGTTTTTTTAATCTGCCCAACAACAAATTGGCCAAAAAAACAACGCAAATCGCAGCAAAATCATATGTGCAAAAATCAAAACGCACAGCAAAAAGCACTGCAGAAACAGATCGAAATCAAACATGCATAGGTGTGAACCGAGCCTTATGCTGGTCACATGGATCAATTTTCAGATGAGAATATTCAGACGAAAAATCTTTGTACATTGGCTGAATGAAAGAATGTTTGAAATTTTCACTTGTTTTTAACATTCTGTTTTTAAAATTAATGTCATTTCTGAACGAAAACCACGTACACGGTCTGAAAATTCCTTTGACCAAGAAGTTTTCCATTTCCAAATTTTCCCGCAACTGTGGTTGAAAATGAACGTAGATTTGACCCCACTAACTATTATACACACGGTCGGGCTTTTCAGCTACAAAAGTCCGACGGCCCATCCGACAGACTTTCGACTGACTTTTGGCGGACGTTCAACAAACTTTCCAACGACCGGGCTTGCGTACACACGATCACACAAAAGTCCGACGGATTCGTACGTGATGACGTACAGCAGACTAAAATAAGGAAGTTGATAGCCAGTAGCTAATAGCTGCCCTAGCGTCGGTTTTTGTCCGTCGGACTAGCATACAGACGAGCGGATTTCTGGGTCCGGCGGAGTTAAGACGTAAAGATTTGAAGCATGTTCCAAATCTAAAGTCTGTCAGATTTGCGACTGGAAAAGTCCGCTGAAGGTCCGGTGAAGCCCACACACGATCGGATTGTCCGCCGGATTTGGTCCGTTGGACAAGTCCGGTCGAAAAGTCCAACCGTTTGTACGCGGTATTAGAAAATCGAACAAACGTTCTTAAAATGAAATTTTTTTTTTTAAGGAAGACATTGTTTTTTAAATAAAAAAAAATGATCTCTGAATCTGATGTTATTTATCAGATTCACCCTTTAATAGTATATACAGTATATCTCTTCTAATAGTATATACAGTACATCTCTTCTAATAGTATATACAGTACATCTCTTCTAATAGTATATACAGTACATCTCCTCTAATAGTATATACAGTACATCTCCTCTAATAGTATATACAGTACATCTCTTCTAATAGTATATACAGCATATCTCCCCTAATAGTATATACAGCATATCTCCCCTAATAGTATATACAGCATATCTCCCCTAATAGTATATATAGTATATCTCCCCTAATAGTATATACAGTATATCTCCTCTAATAGTATATACAGCATCTCTCTTCTAATAGTATATACAGTATCTCTCTTCTAATAGTATATACAGTATCTCTCTTCTAATAGTATATACAGTACCTCTCTTCTAATAGTATATACAGTACATCTCTTCTAATAGTATATACAGTATATCTCTTCTGTCTGTTATTATCTGAGTGGATTACATATTTTGCTCCCTAACCATATAGTTGGTTATTTATATTTACCACTGCATAGAGATATTTAAAGCGGGGGTTCACCCACACCGCCAAAAAAAAAATAAAAAAAAATAAAAGCCAGCAGCTACAAATACTGCAGCTGCTGACTTTTAATACATGACCACTTACCTGTCCCAGGTTCCAGCGATGTCGGCAGGGGACGCCGAGAACCCGCTCGGTTCTCGGCAGCTGCCGCCGCCATCCTAGGTGAGGAAATCAGGGAGTGAAGCGTTGCGGCTTCACTTCCCGGTTCCCTACTGCGCATGCGCGAGTCGCGCTGCGCGTCCCAAGTGGTCCCTGCTCTCTCCTGGGAGCTGTGTGTTCCCAGGAGACAGTGCGGTGGGGACGGGAAGAGGCGTAGACTCCCATGGGAGTCTATGCCGGAAGTGGGTGCAAATACCTGTCTTAGACAGGTATCTGCACCCCCTTCCCCCCTGAAAGGTGCCAAATGTGACACCGGAGGGGGGGAGGGTTCCGAAAAGCGGAAGTTCCATTTTTGTGTGGAACTCCGCTTTAAGAATAAATTACCTTTTTTTAAAACTACATATTAACTAAATGATACACCACACTTTTTTTTAAGATTATTAACCAATTAATTGAAACAATAATCGGCCAACTAATCGATTATGAAAATAATCGTTAGTTGCAGCCCTAGATTGCATAGAATGATTCATGTGAATCACATGGTGCCCTCTCAGTGTTTTAATAAAGAAAGCTGCAGTGTCTGCATCTCTTTAGAAGCATTTAACCCTTGGGGAGTATATCTCTTTAGGGCCTTGCTAACACCATGGTGCAGAGAGGTCAGTGTTCTGCAAGGGCACACGCATGAAAATTGATGTTAACGTGCATAAAAACTCACTGAAACACACATAATTGATGAGAAACTGATGTTAACTCGTGTCTCTGCAAGTGAAATCTGCATAGTTTTTCCATCAGTTTTCATGCACGTGTAGTGTGAATGGGCCCTTAAACTGAAATTCTATTGCAGAGGATGCCTAAAATTTGACTTGCATCTTAGTGCAGCACTGCAGACTCCTTGGAAATTTAGTGAGCCAATCACACAACTAGGAAATTACATTTCTGGGGGCATTCCATACAGCAATAGTGTACGGAACGTATTCAGGTTATATTAGTGCATTGAATTTTTCAAAAGATTACAGCGACTGCAGATTGAAAAGGAAAGGTCATTCTTAATAAAATTAAATCACAATATGGATTGTCAAGCAATTGTATATGCTATATTATTTTTTCATTTGTTATATTTTTTTCCATGAAAGTGGAGTCATCCTTTGACAAATATACAGTGGGGACGGAAAGTAATCAGACCCCCTTAAATTTTTTTTTGTTATATTGCAGCCATTTGCTAAAATCAATTAAGTAAATTTTTTTCCTCATTAATGTACACACAGCACCCCATATTGACAGAAAAACACAGAATTGTTGACATTTTTGCAGATTTATTAAAAAAAACAAAAAACTGAAATATCACATGGTCCTAAGTATTCAGACCTTTTGCTGTCACACTCATATATTTACCTCAGGTGCTGTCCATTTCTTCTGATCATCCTTGAGATGGTTCTACACCTTCATTTGAGTCCAGATGTGTTTGATTATACTGATTGGACTTGATTAGGAAAGCCACAAACCTGTCTATATAAGACCTTACAGCTCACAGTGCATGTCAGAGCAAATGAGAATCATGAGGTCAAAAGGAACTGCCTGAAGAGCTCAGAGACAGAATTGTGGCAAGGCACAGACCTGGCCAAGGTTACAAAAAATTTCTGCTGCACTTAAGGTTCCTAAGAGCACAGTGGCCTCCATAATCTTTAAATGGAAGACGTTTGGGACGACCAGAAACCTTCCTAGAGCTGGCCGCCGGCCAAACTGAGCTATCGGGGGAGAAGAGCCTTGGTGAGAGAGGTAAAGAAGAACCCAAAGATCACTGTGGCTGAGCTCCAGAGATGCAGTCTGGAGATGAGAGAAAGTTGTAGAAAGTCAACCATCACTGCAGCCCTCCACCAGTAGGGGCTTTATGGCAGAGTGGCCCGACGGAAGCCTCTCCTCAGTGCAAGACACATGAAAGGCCGCATGGAGTTTGCTAAAAAACATCTGAAGCACTCCAAGATGGTTAGAAATAAGATTCTCTGGTCTGATGAGACCAAGATAGAACTTTTTGGCCTTAATTCTAAGCGGTATGTGTGGAGAAAACCAGGCACTGCTCATCACCTGTCCAATACAGTCCCAACAGTGAAGCATGGTGGTGGCAGCATCATGCTGGGGGGGGGCGTTTTTCAGCTGCAGGGACAGGACGACTGTTTGCAATCGAGGGGAAGATGAATGCAGCCAAGTACAGGGATATCCTGGACGAAAACCTTCTCCAGAGTGCTCAGGACCTCAGACTGGGCCGAAGGTTTACCTTCCAACAAGACAATGACCCTAAGCACATAGCCAAAATAAGGAAGGAGTGGCTTCACAACTCCTTGACTGTTCTTAAATGGCCCAGCCAGAGACCTAACTTAAACCCAATTGAGCATCTCTGGAGAGACCTAAAAATGACTGTCCATCAACGTTTACCATCCAACCTGACAGAACTGGAGAGGATCTGCAAGCAGGAATGGCAGAGGATCCCCAAATCCAGGTGTGAAAACTTGTTACATCTTTCCCAAAAAGACTTATGGCTGTATTAGATCAAAGGGGTGCTTCTACTAAATACTGAGCAAAGGGTCTGAATACTTAGGACCATGTGATAATTCAGTTTTTCTTTTTTAATAAATCTGCAAAAATGTCAACAATTCTGTGTTTTTCTGTCAATACGGGGTGCTGTGTGTACATTAATGAAGGGAAAAATGAATGTAAATGATTTTAGCAAATGGCTGCAATATAACAAAGAGTGAAAAATGTAAGGGGGTCTGAATACTTTCCGTCTCCACTGTGTGTATATATGTGTGTGTAGTTATAGTAGTTATTTTAACCAATGGAACTATTTCTCTGTGCAGTAAATAGAAGATAATAGACTAATGAACTTAAAGTGATATTAAACCAAAAACAAAAAATGTAATACATTGCAGCTTACCAGTCATTAGATGTGATGGCTGAATTTGTTTTTATTTTTATTTTTTGCCTTTTTTTTCTCCGTTTTCACCTGGTGATCTGGCCAGTAACACACCTCCTGTATTAGCGTGCCCCCAATCTGGATGAAGGAGCACAGGGCACCTTTTGACAGCAGCATTGTACATCTAAAGGGGAGGGGAGTGTTAGATGAACTAGCAGATTTAGATACACTAAACAAGTTAAAGCCAAACTCCAGCTCACACTTTATAAGCAGCTACAGCAATTTCTTTCCCCTTTAGGGATAAAGATTTTACATACCTTTACAAATAAATAAAAGCTGATCACTATAGGCACCACTGTCTCTGTAAATGGTTTGTCTCAACCTTGTAATTGCTACATCTGCAAGAGGGCTTGTTGTGTTGAAAAACAGGCTTACTGGCTGGATCACCAAATGAAAATAAAGGAAAAGAAAGCCTAAAAAAGAAAACCAAAGCAGCCACCACATTTAAGAATTGGTTAACTGCAAAATAATGTTTGCTTTTGGGTTTACCTCTTTAAGAGAACCTGACATCACCATTTCTTTCTTCTTTGCAAATATGCTTTCTGAAGTCCATTTGTTCCTCTTTGCTTTACAATCTTTTAAACAGCTCATTTGCCTGTTAACTAACTTAAAACTGATCCCTGTGTTTTAGTGAAGTTTAAATAGTTTGCTTGGACCAAGCTGGTCCAAAAAAAACATTTACTTCAAGTGGTTGTAAACCCAGAGGCCAGAGCCGCAATGACTCCACTCCCTCACATGCACGTGGGAGCCGCCGGTAACGGCACATCAGCTGAAGCAACGGCACGAACGTGTCGTTGGTTTAGTGTGCCAATGACGTCTGCACATGCCGATACAGGGGATATCCACGGTAGCTACAGGTAAGCCTTATTATAGGCTTACCTGTAGTAAAAAGTGGTTGTAAAGGGTTTACAACCACTTTACCTAACAGATGCAGCGGTTGTCAGAGCAATATGAACTCTATTGCAGCCTCAGCTAAGTACAATATAGAGCGTTGTGTTCCGGCATTCCCAGAAAAAAATTGAGTTGCTGCTCAGCCATTTCACATGGAGCTCTGTATTCTATAAATTATATGAATATTGAAATCTGCCCACCTCTCTGCTTCAGCCAATCAGCAAAAGCTTTGTATTCATTTATAGAATACAAAGCTTCCTGAGAATGGCTGAGCAGTGCTCAGCTCAACTTGATTTTACTCTGGGGAGCAGCATGGGAAGTTCCCATTCCACTGTCAGAGCACATTGTTGTATAATGTGTGTAGCTGAAGCTACCTACAGTGTATACAGCGCACACAGCCTCTGCAGCTACTAGGTGAAGTTCACACTGGAAATAAAAGCAGGCGTTTGAGGGGCACTAAAAACACCCCTCAAACGCCTATCCAGATGATAAAATGAACAGCACACAGTGCTATTCACATTACCAAAACATAAAGCATTAGCATCGCTTCAAAATTGAAGCCTCATGTCATGAGGGGTTTGAAGCCTTTCAATGCCTCCCATTCAAGTCTATGGTAACACTTTGTAAATGCTCTGGCTGGCATTTGCGGCGCGGTTGTGGGACGTTAAAATTTGTTTAATTTCCTGTACTGTCACTTCCCATTTAAAAACAGGCATCTGTGGACCCGTTTAAACACTTCAAAACTGCGCATAGGACGTTTCGGGAGCCTTTTTAACTAGTCATTAATGCTTGTAAAATGCCCATACTAAAGCTCATTGATGCCAGTCTAGTGCCCATACGAACACTATAGGAGCATTTGTTTAGCGTCAGAAATTTAGTCAAGTGTGAAAAAGCCCTTAGTAAACTAAATAGTTTGTTTAAACCAGTTTGCTCCAAACAAGCTAAACTTTATTAAAACACAGAGACCAGCTTTAAGAGGAATACCAGTACAGGACAGAATAAGGCTGAGACTCCATAACAGCGTTCCATAGGAGGTAGATTAGTGGCAGCTAAGGCTGCCGATATCACCCAAAAGATGCTGGCACCCAGCAGCAATTAGTATTAATTTTGTGAATGAGGGAAGGAAGCACCTTACATGGTCAAAATATTGCTAGGAGATATTTGCCCTGCAGTACCTTAACTCTACATTAAACAAAGTAATTCAAAGACAGGTTCTCTAAGTGTGAAGTGCACTGAAGTAAGGGACCCTGTGCCCAATTTATTGAAATGGAAAACCAGGAGTTAGCCCTCATGCACACAGGCTGTTAAAAAAACGTTATGAAAACGCCAGTATCTTTGCAGTGATTTTTTTAAACTTTTTTCAGCGTTTTTGCAATAGCGTTTTTGAGCGTTTTTCCGCGTTAGCGTTTTTTTTTTTTCAATGGATCAAAAACGCTAAAAAACGTTGGTGAATGACGTTTTTGAGCGTTTTTGAGCGTTTTTCAGCGTTAGAGCGTTTTTACAGCTGAAAAACGTCTTTCAGAACCCACTGGTCCTGGGTTTTTTTTACAGCTTAAAAACGCCTATGCCACTTGCAGCTCAAAAACGCCTAGGTGGACATGAAGCCATAGACTAACATAGACAGGCCTTTTTAAGCTGCAAAAAAAGCTCAAAAAAGCAGCTGTAAAAACGTCCGTGTGCATGAGGACTTATAGTTAACTGGTAAATATTTCCAACAGTCTTGCAAGACCGCACGTGAGAGATAGATAATTCCCCCATCAGGAACAAGAAACCCATCATTGCAGACTTTAAATATAAGTCCTTCTAGAAAACTGATCAGGATTATTAAAAGGTTCTTTAAAAAAAAAAAAAAAAAAAAAGCCCAACTAAAATTCTGGGATTTATTGTTCCCCTAGACCCAATAAGCAATTACACCCTTGCAGTGCAGGCACAGCCCCGCTGCACGACACCATTTTTCAGTTGCACGGAGTTGGACTTCAAAGTGATTGACTTGAAAGTCTTTCTTTTAAAAATAACAAACGTGATACTTACCTGCCCTATGCAGTGGATTTGCACAGGGCAGCCTGGATCCTCCTGACCCCTGCCTCCTGTCGAGTGCCCCCACAGCAAGCAGCTTGCTATGGGGGCACCCGAGCCGAGCTGCAGCTTTGTGTGCCCATTCAGACACAGAGCTGCCGTTCAGCCCCGACCCCTCCCTCTCCTGATTGGTTGACTTTGACAGCAGCAGGAGTCAATGGCGCCACTGCTGTGTCTCAGCCAATCAGGAGAGAGAGTCTCAGACGGCTGAGACACTCGTGGACATCGCTGGACAGAGATGGGGCTCTGGTAAGTATTAACCACTTGACGACCGCCTCACGCCGATGTACGTCGGCAAAGTGGCACGGACAGTGTACGTGATTTGCCTTCCGCGGGTGGGGGGTCCGATCGGACCCCCCCCCCGGTGCCCGAGGCGGTCGTCCTTTGTGCCCCGGCGATCGGTGGTGAGGGGGAGACCATCCGTTCGTGGCCCCCCCCTCGCGATCGCCGCCGGCCAATCGAATCATTCCTTTGCTGCTGTATGCTAAACAGCAGCAAAGGAAATGATGTCATCTCTCCTCGGCTCGGTATTTTCCGTTCCGGCCCGAGGAGAGAAGACAGGTATGTGAGTGCACCAACACACACACACACAGTAGAACATGCCAGGCACACAAAACACCCCGATCCCCCCCCCCCGATCCCCCCCCCCCCCCTGTCACAAACTGACACCAGCAGTTTTTTTTTTTTTTTTTTCTGATTACTGCATAGTGTCAGTTTGTGACAGTTAGTGTTGGGACAGTAAGTATTACCCCCCTTTAGGTCTAGGGTACCCCCCCTAATAAAGTTTTAACCCCTTGATCACCCCCTGTCACCAGTGTCACTAAGCGATCATTTTTCTGATCGCTGTATTAGTGTCGCTGGTGACGCTAGTTAGGGACATAAATATTTAGGTTCGCCGTCAGCGTTTTATAGCGTCAGGGACCCCCATATACTACCGAATAAATGTTTTAACCCCTTGATTGCCCCCTAGTTAACCCTTTCACCACTGATCACCGTATAACCGTTACGGTTGACGCTGGTTAGTTTGTTTATTTTTTATAGTGTCAGGGCACCCGCCGTTTATTACCGAATAAAGGTTTAGCCCCCTGATCGCCCGGCGGTGATATGCGTCGCCCCAGGCAGCGTCAGATTAGCGCCAGTACCGCTAACACCCACGCACGCAGCATACACCTCCCTTAGTGGTATAGTATCTGAACGCATCAATATCTGATCCGATCAGATCTATACTAGCGTCCCCAGCAGTTTAGGGTTCCCAAAAACGCAGTGTTAGCGGGATCAGCCCAGATACCTGCTAGCACCTGCGTTTTGCCCCTCCGCCCGGCCCAGCCCAGCCCACCCAAGTGCAGTATCGATCGATCACTGTCACTTACAAAACACTAAACGCATAACTGCAGCGTTCGCAGAGTCAGGCCTGATCCCTGCGATCGCTAACAGTTTTTTTGGTAGTATTTTGGTGAACTGGCAAGCACCAGCCCCAGGCAGGGTCAGGTTAGCGCCAGTACCGCTAACACCCACGCACGCAGCATACGCCTCCCTTAGTGGTATAGTATCTGAACGGATCAATATCTGATCCGATCAGATCTATACTAGTGTCCCCAGCAGTTTAGGGTTCCCAAAAACGCAGTGTTAGCGGAATCAGCCCAGATACCTGCTAGCACCTGCGTTTTGCCCCTCCGCCCGGCCCAGCCCACCCAAGTGCAGTATCGATCGATCACTGTCACTTACAAAAGACTAAAACGCATAACTGCAGCGTTCGCAGAGTCAGGCCTGATCCCTGCGATCGCTAACAGATTTTTTGGTAGCGTTTTGGTGAACTGGCAAGCGCCAGCGGCCTAGTACACCCCGGTCGTAGTCAAACCAGTACTGCAGTAACACTTGGTGACGTGGCGAGTCCCATAAGTGCAGTTCAAGCTGGTGAGGTGGCAAGCACAAGTAGTGTCCCGCTGCCACCAAAAAGACAAACACAGGCCCGTCGTGCCCTTCCTACTGCATTCGCCAATCCTAATTGGGAACCCACCGCTTCTGCAGCGCCCGTACTTCCCCCATTCACATCCCCAACCAAATGCAGTCGGCTGCATGAGAGGCATTTTCTTTATGTCCTCCCGAGTACCCCTACCCAGCGAACGCCCCCAAAAAAGATATTGTGTCTGCAGCTAGCGCGGATATAGGCGTGACACCCGCTATTATTGTCCCTCCTGTCCTGACAATCCTGGTCTTTGCATTGGTGAATGTTTTGAACGCTACCATACACTAGTTGAGTATTAGCGTAGGGTACAGCATTGCACAGACTAGGCACACTTTCACAGGGTCTCCCAAGATGCCATCGCATTTTGAGAGACCCGAACCTGGAACCGGTTACAGTTATAAAAGTTAGTTACAAAAAAAGTGTAAAAAAAAAAAAAAAAAAATATATATATATATATAAAATAAAAAAAAAATAGTTGTCGTTTTATTGTTCTCTCTCTCTCTATTCTCTCTATTGTTCTGCTCTTTTTTACTGTATTCTATTCTGCAATGTTTTATTGTTATTATGCTTTATCATGTTTGCTTTTCAGGTATGCAATTTTTTATACTTTACCGTTTACTGTGCTTTATTGTTAACCATTTTTTTGTCTTCAGGTACGCCATTCACAACTTTGAGTGGTTATACCAGAATGATGCCTGCAGGTTTAGGTATCATCTTGGTATTATTCTTTTCAGCCAGCGGTCGGCTTTCATGTAAAAGCAATCCTGGCGGCTAATTAGCCTCTAGACTGCTTTTACAAGCCGTGGGAGGGAATGCCCCCCCCCCACCGTCTTCCGTGTTTTTCTCTGGCTCTCCTGTCTCAACAGGGAACCTGAGAATGCAGCCGGTGATTCAGCCAGCTGACCATAGAGCTGATCAGAGACCAGAGTGGCTCCAAACATCTCTATGGCCTAAGAAACCGGAAGCTACGAGCATTTTATGACTTAGATTTCGCTGGATGTAAATAGCGCCATTGGGAAATTGGGGAAGCATTTTATCACACCGATCTTGGTGTGGTCAGATGCTTTGAGGGCAGAGGAGAGATCTAGGGTCTAATAGACCCCAATTTTTTCAAAAAAGAGTACCTGTCACTACCTATTGCTATCATAGGGGATATTTACATTCCCCGAGATAACAATAAAAATGATTAAAAAAAAATAAAAATGAAAGGAACAGTTTAAAAATAAGATAAAAAAGCAAAAAAATAATAAAGAAAAAAAAAAAAAAAAAAAAAAAAGCACCCCTGTCGCCCCCTGCTCTCGCACTAAGGCGAACGCAAGCGGCGGTCTGGCGTCAAATGTAAACAGCAATTGCACCATGCATGTGAGGTATCACCGCGAAGGTTAGATCGAGGGCAGTAATTTTTGCAGTAGACCTCCTCTGTAAATCTAAAGTGGTAACCTGTAAAGGCTTTTAAAGGCTTTTAAAAATGTATTTATTTTGTTGCCACTGCACGTTTGTGCGCAATTGTAAAGCATGTCATGTTTGGTATCCATGTACTCGGCCTAAGATCATCTTTTTTATTTCATCAAACATTTGGGCAATATAGTGTGTTTTAGTGCATTAAAATTTAAAAAAGTGTGTTTTTTCCCCAAAAAATGCGTTTGAAAAATCGCTGCGCAAATACTGTGTGAAAAAAAAAAATGAAACACCCACCATTTTAATCTGTAGGGCATTTGCTTTAAAAAAATATATAATGTTTGGGGGTTCAAAGTAATTTTCTTGCAAAAAAAAAAAAAACTTTTTCATGTAAACAATAAGTGTCAGAAAGGGCTTTGTCTTCAAGTGGTTAGAAGAGTGGGTGATGTGTGACATAAGCTTCTAAATGTTGTGCATAAAATGCCAGGACAGTTCAAAACCCCCCCAAATGACCCCATTTTGGAAAGTAGACACCCCAAGCTATTTGCTGAGAGGCATGTCGAGTCCATGGAATATTTTATATTGCGACACAAGTTGCGGGAAAGAGACAATTTTTTTTTTTTTTGCACAAAATTGTCACTAAATGATATATTGCTCAAACATGCTATGGGAATATGTGAAATTATACCCCAAAATACATTCTGCTGCTTCTCCTGAGTACGGGGATACCACATGTGTGAGACTTTTTGGGAGCCTAGCCGCGTACGGAACCCCGAAAACCAAGCACCGCCTTCAGGCTTTCTAAGGGCGTGAATTTTTGATTTCTCTCTTGACTGCTTATCACAGTTTCGGAGACCATGGAATGCCCAGGTGGCACAAACCCCCCCCAAATGACCCCATTTTGGAAAGTAGACACCCCAAGCTATTTGATGAGAGGTATAGTGAGTATTTTGCAGACCTCACTTTTTGTCACAAAGTTTTGAAAATTGAAAAAAGAAAAAAAAAAAAGTTTTTTCTTGTCTTTCTTCATTTTCAAAAACAAATGAGAGCTGCAAAATACTCACCATGCCTCTCAGCAAACAGCTTGGGGTGTCTACTTTCCAAAATGGGGTCATTTGGGGGGGTTTTGTGCCACCTGGGCATTCCATGGCCTCCGAAACTGTGATAGGCAGTGAAGAGTGAAATCAAAAATTTTCACCCTTAGAAATCCTGAAGGCGGTGATTGGTTTTCGGGGTCCCGTACACGGCTAGGCTCCCAAAAAGCCCCACACATGTGGTATCCCCGTACTCAGGAGAAGTAGCTAAATGTATTTTGGGGTGCAATTCCACATATGCCCATGGCCTGTGTGAGCAATATATCATTTAGTGACAACTTTGTGCAAAAAAAAAAAAAAAAAAATGTGTCACTTTCCCGCAACTTGTGTCAAAATATAAAATATTCCATGGACTCAATATGCCTCTCTGGAAATAGCTTGGGGTGTCTACTTTCCAAAATGGGGTCATTTGGGGGGGTTTTGTGCCACCTGGGCATTCCATGGCCTCCGAAACTGTGATAGGCAGTAAAGAGTGAAATCATAAATTTACGCCCTTAGAAATCCTGAAGGCGGTGATTGGATTTCGGGGCCCCGTACGCGGCTAGGCTCCCAAAAAGTCCCGCACATGTGGTATCCCCATATTCAGGAGAAGCAGCAGAATGTATTTTGGGGTGCAATTCCACATAGGCCCATGGCCTGTGTGAGCAATATATCATTTAGTGACAACTTTTTGTAAATATTTTTTTTTTTTTTTGTCATTATTCAATCACTTGGGACAAAAAAAATAAATATTCAATGGGTTCAACATGCCTCTCAGCAATTTCCTTGGGGTGTCTACTTTCCACAATGGGGTCATTTGGGGGGGTTTTGTACTGCCCTGCCATTTTAGCACCTCAAGAAATGACATAGGCAGTCATAAACTAAAAGCTGTGTAAATTACAGAAAATGTACCCTAGTTTGTAGACGCTATAACTTTTTCGCAAACCAATAAATATACGCTTATTGACATTTTTTTTACCAAAAACATGTGGCCGAATACATTTTGGCCTAAATGTATGACTAAAATTGAGTTTATTGGATTTTTTTTATAACAAAAAGTAGAAAATATCATTTTTTTTCAAAATTTTCGGTCTTTTTCCATTTATAGCGCAAAAAATAAAAACCGCAGAGGTGATCAAATACCATCAAAAGAAAGCTCTATTTGTGGGAAGAAAAGGACGCAAATTTCGTTTGGGTACAGCATTGCATGACTGCGCAATTAGCAGTTAAAGCGACGCAGTGCCAAATTGGAAAAAGACCTCTGGTCCTTAGGCAGCATAATGGTCCGGGGCTCAAGTGGTTAAAAAGACTTGTGTGCAGCAGCCCCCTTATCTTAAAGCGGTTGTATACCCGCACACATTTTTTATATATATATTTTTTAACCTGTAAGGCAAAAGCATAATGAGCTAGTATGCACCGCATACTAGCTCATTATGAAATACTTACCTTAGAACGAGGCATCGGCATCTGATCCCGGTCACCGCCGTGGGAGCTGACATTTCCCCCTCGGCCTGTCTTCTGGGTTCGCGGCTCCAGCCACTCGCAGTGCTGGAGCCGCGATAACGTCACTCCCGCACATGTGCGCGGGAGACTTCTTTCCAGCAAGGTCCGGCAGCGTCCGCCGGACCTTCACAGCGCATGCGCCGCTGACTTCAGTGGCTGCATGTTAAGTGAATATCTCCTAAACCGTACAGGTTTAGGAGATATTCATTTTACCTACAGGTAAGCCTTATTATAGGCTTACCTGTAGGTAAAAATTTAAAAAAATTGGATTTTAAAATCCTTTTCTTGGAGTACATTACGGGACACAGAGCCACAGTAGTTTTTATGTGGGTTATAGGCCACCTTCAGGTGATGGACACTGGCACACCCTAAGGGCCCTTTCACACTGGGGCGGCGTCGGCGGTAAAGCGCCGCTATTGTAAGCGACGCTTTACCGTCGGTATTCGGCCACTAGCGGGGCGGTTTTACCCCCCACTAGCGGCCGAGAAAGGGTTAAAAACCACCGCAAAGTGCCTCTGCAGAGGCGCTTTGCCGGCGGTATAGCCGCGCTGTCCCATTGATTTCAATGGGCAGGAGCGGTATACACTCTGCTCCTTCACCGCTCCGAAGATGCTGCTAGCAGGACTTTTTTTCCCGTCCTGCTAGAGCACCGCTCCAGTGTGAAAGACGCGAGGGCTTTCACACTGGAGAGACAGCAGCGGCACTTTTGGGTCGGTTTGCAGGCGCTATTATTGGCGCAATAGCGCCTGTAAACCGCTCCAGTGTGAAAGGGTCCTAAGACAGGAAGTCCGCTCCCTATATAACCCCTCCCACTACTGGGAGTACCTCAGTTTTTGTAGTAAAGCAATATACGTGTATTAAAAGAGGAGAGGGACCTCTGTGTCCCGTGATGTACTCCAAGAAAAGGATTTTACAAGTAGGCTGTTCTAAAAATCCTATTTTGTTTATCGTACATCACGGGACACAGAGCCATAGTAGTTAAATGTTGGATGTCAGGGGGCGTGGCCTGGACATGGCTGAGTAGAGCTGCTTTTCCTCGGAGCTCCCGGCCTGTCCCGAAAACCCCGGCTAAATACATCTTGCCAGAGGCATGCTACCAACTAAACGGCACAGGACAAGAGCATCTACACGGGGTACACCCGTCGGAAGGAGCCCAGGAGAGATCCGCCACTATTTTCAGCAGCTACAGTGCACATCCCCGGGAGCCACCGCAACTGCGCCGCGCGGCCTACCACGCGGGGAGAAACAGAAGGCCCCCAGGCAGAGCGAACATCCAACTACATCCTGCCTCCTAGACACTAGTAGCAGCTCCCTGGATACTACCGGAGACCCTACGAGAGGCACAATGGCATCCCCACGATCCCCCGAACCCGTCGTTCTTGAACAGGACATTCGGGCCTTGCTCCAGGCCCTCCCCACACGCACCGACATTGAGGCGCTCATCCTCAAGTTGGAAGAGACCCACAGGAGGGACATGCAAGAAGTGCGAGGGGAGGTAGCTACGCTGGCGGACCGCATGACCACAGGTGAGGCCTCGGTGTCCTCTTTGGAGGGGAGAGTTTCAGCGCTCGAACGAGAAAGAGACCTACACCGAGAATCTGCCGTCGCCCTGCAGTTACATTTGGAAGACATCGAGGACCGGAGTCGCAGGAACAACCTGCGACTCCGTGGGATCCCAGAAGAAACAACTGCGGAGAACCTAGGGGACACGGTCAAAGAAATATTCCGCACCGTGCTCGGGGCTCCTGAGCTCAACATCGAACTAGACAGAGTGCATAGAGCCCTAGACCCCAGATCTGAAGACCCAAGTAGGCAGCGTGACGTCGTATGTAGACTACATCGCTACACTCAAAAGGAATCTATCCTCCGACGTGCCTGGGAACATGGAGACGTGGAAGTGGGAGGCAGACAGGCCAGAATACTACCAGACCTATCGAGGGCCACACTGAGACGTAGAGCCCTTCTCCGCCCTCTCCTGGAACTGGCCAAGCAAAAAGGCCTGACCTACAGATGGGGATACCCGTTGTCGGTTACGTTCCGAGGCGACACTGGGTCCTTCTCCCTTCAAACAACCGCAGACCTACCAGCGCTATTCAGATTCATGGATGCAGAACCAATACAGGTACCCGATTGGCTTCAGTTCCTTCCACGTTCACAAGGACGATCGGGCCCCCTGAGGCTGCATGGACCCCTCCCCCCTCATCACCAGAGGAACAGAAGGAGACGCAGGACGGCATCAGAGGGAGAACCGCGTGAGTAGGCCGATGGCCACCCCTCCCTTATCCAGCTTTAAGTATCCCAAGCAGACCACACGGAACTGAGCCTTCACACATGGGGAACTTTGAAGTGGTCACCTTAGCCGTTTAGAGGGTGGGGGAAGTGCCTAAATCTTGTACCTGTTCCCCCATACCCAGCATCCCCCCCACTCTCCCCCTCTCCGGTCTCAATGAACATACAGGGCCTGAGGCGGGATGGAACTGAGACCTGGGGAATCCCCAGAAGGGCTATGAGGTGACTACTAACCTAGCATTGAAGGATACCCACCCCACCCCTGGAACGAAGCAACACTAATATTTGATTGATTGGGGGCAGGGTATCTGTCCGCTAAGGTCCGCCGACACTGGTCTCCTTCCACCTACTTGCAGAGGGATTCTTGTAAGACGCTCAGACACACCTCTAGTTTAATTGAGCGGAACCATGCAGAACGTGAACTCATAGGAGACTAGGTGACATGGGGACGGCAAGAGGAGACAATCCCACCGACACTCACCACCACTCGCCTCACTTCTGGGGAAAGGCCCACCAAGGATCTAACACCGCGACAGGAACCTCATACAATGAGACATTCCGGCTATATTCATCAGACCCTGTTACTAGCTATACCGCTAAGGGGCAAACTGACATTCTAGACCTGTTGTTTGAGCTGGGTGTGGAAGAGAGAACCCCCCACAAGTTAACCGGTTATGGGTCCTTTGGCCACGAGCTGATCTGACCACTTTACCATTGCCCCATGAGGAACTGAACACTCACGACTCTGAGGCCTTGACCTATATATAGAAGTCCCAATCTCAGAATAGAGGCACCCGCTACTTTATGGTGTATGTTGAGTGCACTCCACACGGCTCAACCGTCCTTAAATGCTGCTGGACGAGGAGGGGAATATGACAATATGTCACTGCACTTGTTAAGTTAATGTGATTACACATTTGCACTCGTTGAGCTCCATTTATGAGAGCCCCACTTTACCTCATTACATTTTTTTTTTTCAATTTGCTTTATTATGTTTATACCATGCCTTCTTATGGTTTTGTTCAGAATATTACTGTGTCTGGAATACTACACCTTAATAGCTTGTTAGGTGACTGCTAATGGCACTACACGTGTACACACTTAAATTATAGATAGCCGGGGGTGGAGGGAGAGGTACGGGAGCTCTCTGCCCGGCCCTGTCTATCCACTGTCCCACATAGGACAACGCTCCAATCCCAGTATATTTTCTGGGGAGCGTAATAGCCTGATTGGCTAACTTAGTACTTGCACTAAGCTGCACTATCTAGTGACAGCCTTCTTATTTTCTCCTCTACTCTCTCTTGAGTTAGTTCTTTTTTCTCCTCCTATCTGACCTGCTTTTCACCTTCTCTACCCACCCCTATCTAACACTCCCCCCCCCCCTCAACTCCCCCCCCTCAACTCCCCAACCCCCCCCCCCCTCCCTGGGATTCAGCCTGTAACCATCCACAAACCCACCACACACGACCATGACCTCCATAAACGTAATCTCCTTTAATGTAAAGGGCCTGAACACACCCGGAAAAAGACGAATGTTAACCAATGACATGAGACGCATGGGAGCAGAAATAGTTTTCTTACAGGAGACCCACTTCAGGGAGGGTTCCTTACCGACACTACAGAGCAAATTCTTCCCAGTGGTATACCACTCGAGATACACAGACTAAATCTAGAGGGGTCTCCATCCTCATCTCTTCTACGTTAGCATGGTCACTTACAGAAGTGAAGTGCGACGGGGAAGGTAGATTCCTCTTCGTAAAGGGGAAGATAGGAGACACAAGGGTGACTTTGGCCAACCTATACGTCCCCAACACACAACAAGACAGATTCCTAAAACGACACCTGGACCTACTATCACAATTCTCAGACGGGCATTTGATTCTGGGAGGAGACCTTAATGTTCCCCTCACCCCTACGGAGGATACTTCCACTGGAACTTCCTCAACATCGAGAGACCTACGTAAGCGTATCGGAACGACATTACACAACTCACAGCTGATTGACGCTTGGCGTCTCTTCCACCCAGGGGAAAGAGATTACACTTTCTTTTCCAAACCACACCAGACATACTCCAGAATAGATTATTTTCTGATTCCCCACAGAGACTTACAAGCGATTAAAGAGACTACTATAGGACCAATCACGTGGTCGGACCATGCCCCGATCACAATGCGATACGTTCTCCCAGACTTAAGGTCGGCACAGAAACCACCGTGGAGACTTAACGAAGGACTACTGAAAGACCCGGAAGTTCTAGCGGATGTAACCAGAGAAATAGGACACTATTTCACCACTAATTCCACTCCTGACTGTGACACAGGATTAGTGTGGGAGGCACATAAAACCGTTATCAGGGGGATACTCATCAAGCACGGGGCACGACTCAAACGACAAAGAACTGCACAATTAAACATGTTGCTCGGGAAATTAGAATCACTAGATGCACGTCACAAACAGGCACCCACCAAACAACTGGGAATAGAGTTAGACACGACCCGTACACAGATCACCGACCTTCTACGCTTTAAAGCGAAAGCGGCGATACAAATCAGCAAAAGGAAACAGTACGAATCTGGCAACAAGTGCGGGAGACTGTTAGCCCAATCCCTACGAGAACAGAAGATAGCTTCATATATACCCCACATTCTGTCCCCGACGGGCCGGAAGGCCTCGTTACCACAACATATTGTGCAAGAGTTTAGCTCCTTCTACTCATCTCTATACAATTTAAAAGAGTCACAAACCCCCCCTGAAAAAACAACAGAATACATTTCATCCTCCCTAATGCCCACCCTCCCAGACGACGTTAAAACCTTGCTAGAAGACCCCATCACGCTGAACGAACTACAAACTGCCCTAAAAAATTCTAAATGGGGTAAAGCGCCAGGCCCGGACGGGCTCACAATACCTTATTACAAGACCCTCCTCCCCTCCCTTGGCCAGCAACTGGTTAAAAACTTTATAATAATCTAGGCTCTGGGGGAAAATTTCATAGATCAACACTGCAGGCACAGATTTCCGTCATACCAAAAGAGGGCAAAGATCCAGGCCAATGCGGCTCCTACCGTCCGATCTCACTGTTGAATACAGACTTAAAACTCTTCACAAAAATTATCTCCAACAGGCTACAACAACACCTTACCTCACTGATCCACTTAGACCAAGTGGGCTTTGTCCCAACCAGGGAAGCTAGGGACAACACGATTAAGGTCCTTAACCTACTCCATTTAGCTAACAGCACCAAATCCCCATGCATCTTACTAGGAACGGACGCTGAAAAAGCTTTCGATCGGGTCAGCTGGAGGTTTATGTTTGCAACGCTGAAACATATAGGACTAGGGGACAAAATGATACATTGGACCTCTGCAATTTACTCAGACCCCTCGGCCAGAGTGAGAGCGAACGGCGTACTCTCGGAAGCTTTCCCAATTACTAATGGAACCCGTCAAGGTTGCCCCTTATCACCATTACTCTTCGCGCTATCCCTAGAACCCTTCCTATGCCACATTAGACTAAACCCAGACATCACAGGAGTAGAAGTAAATAAGAAACAATTCAAAGTCTCCGCATACGCTGACGATTTGATGTTCTCCCTCACAAACCCAACCATCTCCCTCCCCAACCTGATGAAAGAATTCCACAACTATGGCCAACTAGCTAACTTAAAAATTAATTTCAGTAAGTCTGAGGCGATGGGACTGGGAATTCCACAACCACATCTCACACAACTCCAAAACAGTTTCCATTTGAAGTGGACCACTACAGCTTTGAAATATCTAGGAACACACATACCCCCAAACTTTTCCCAATTGTTTAAACTGAATTTCCCACCTCTATTAAAAAAAGTAGAACAAATACTAGATAAATACACAGGGGGGCTCCATTCCTGGTTTGGGCGTTGCAACATCCTTAAGATGACAATCCTACCCAAATTCCTCTACCTCCTACAGACCATCCCAATTCACATACCAGCAGACTACTTCAATCATGCACGATCAATATTTATCAAATTCCTTTGGGCCGGGAAAAGACCACGTCTAAACAGGAAGACCCTCTCGTTACCCAAACGATACGGAGGACTGGCAATGCCTGAACTCCAGTCCTACTACAGAGCTACGCATTTGTGTAGGCTCATAGACTGGTGCCGACATACCACCACAAAGCTTTGGACGCAACTCGAACAAGCGCAATGCGCGTCTCCTATACACAGGATCCCATGGTGTTACAATGCACTCCCGACAGACCTCAAACGCCACCCACTAATAGGCAACACGGCACGCATATGTGCGCGTCTGATTGACACGTCCCCCCTTTTTGCCCGTAACTCACCACTCAAGCCCATATTAGGGAACCCTTCATTTGAACCGGGGATGGGAGATTTCGGGAACTAAGGGAAGCGGGAATATACCAAGCCTCGCACTTCAGTAGCGGAGGTAGGTGGAAGAACATAGCAGAGCTGTCCGATCCTGAAGGACAGTTCCGCCTAGACTTTTTGCGCTCACTACAGCTCCAGCACTACCTAGGTAGTATGCCACCACCCAATGTCACTGACCAAACCCTCACACCTATGGAGGAGCTATGCTCCGGTAGAGACCCTTTACTACACTCACTCTCTACAACATATAGCATGCTTACCACTCCAACAGAAGATTATAAATTACAGAGTCTCTCCAAATGGGAAAAAGATTTGAAATGTCACTTTTCCTCCAACAAAACACAGCACATCCTGCAATTCACCCACAAATCCTCCATATGCACCAAAATTCAAGAAACAAATTATAAAATCCTTACTCATTGGTATAGAACCCCAGCACTGCTTCACGCAATCTACCCCTTGTCATCGGATGTCTGTTGGAGATGCCAAGAGGAAAAAGGCACATTCCTCCATATTTTCTGGTCCTGCCCCAGGATCCAGAACTTCTGGAGAGAAGTCCGCCAGATAACACAGAGATTCACAGACCGGGTTGTACCAGAAGACCCGGCATACTTCCTTTTGCATGCCAATGACACCCGGCTAGGGTCTACAAAAAATCAGTGGTACGACACCTGCTAGATGCGGCGAAATCCTGCATCCCAATCCTCTGGAAATCCACCCAACCACCAACCATAGCACTCTGGATACAAAAGGTGGAGGAAATTAATCAGTTTGAGGACCTAATCCTCACAAGCCAAAACAGACAAGAAATGTACACCAAAACTTGGCAACTATGGAACATGTTCAAGTACTCAGACGAAGGTCAGGCACTTCTAGGTAGCTGAGGATATAATACACTCTGTTTTTGTATATAACCGCAGTCAGATACAGGCACAGACAAACACTGGTGGGTCACTATCCGAATTCCCCCCCCCCTTTCCCACCCCCAAGCCTACTACCCCCCCCCCCCATTACCCCCTCCCCCCCCCCCCTCTTCACTCACTTTGTCTGTTTTTTCTCCACTCTACTATTCTACTCTTCGTCTAACTAGACACCTTTTACTCCTTCCTTTTCTTCTCCCTTTTCTACACCGCTTTCTCTTTTGTAAACCTAAATTAACTGGGAGACCGCCTGAGCTGGGATTAAATTACACTGTGGCTCTGAAGACACATACAGAACATACTAAGAGACATAGGACTAATATAAAACATGCGATGGAAGGTTCCACCGCTCAATACCATTCATTACAGGGAGAAAATGGTAGTAATACCTATACACTGTCACCACTGTAATATGTTTCCAAACCTTCTAAACAAGGAATAGAGATGTTATAATCCTCATCTTTATCTGTATGTGATATACACTGTTTCTGAGCCTATGTATGTGTTTTTGTTGATTACTGTCATACTATTGCTGTATGTCCCGGTGAACCGGTCTTCTACTATAAATAAATAATTTTTAAAAAAAAATGTTGGATGTCCCAGAGCAATGCCAACCGAGGGAAGGGAGACACAACAAAAGTAAGGCACCATGAGACTAAAGGTGAGAGGGTGGAATCTTCCTCTTCAAACCATAAGCTTGAGCAATTACTTGCCAAATTAATTTAGAAATAGTAGATTTCAATGCTGCCTGTCCTCTTAGGACTTTCAGGCAACATAAACAACATCGTTTTTCGAATCTGAGCAATCGCCTTCAAGTAGACTTTGACTGCTCTTACCACATCCAGAGAATGTAGTGACTTCTCTTCCGTAGAACCGGGTTCTGGAAAAAAGGAAGGTAGAACAATATCCTGGTTTAAAACCTGACACTACCTTCGGTAGAAAGTTAGGATGAGGATGCAATACTACCTTATCCTTGTGAATAATTAAATATGGCTCTTTACAAGAAATTTGTTGCCAACTCTGATACCCTTCTAGCAGAAGATATGGCTACCAGAAAAACTTGTTTCCTTGTCAAAAGGACCAAGGAAATATGCCATATCGGCTCAAAAGGCTGCGTTACCCCCTGAATAAAGCTATGAACCAAAGAATGCGAAGCAAGTGGTCCTTGAAATAAATACCGATAAGGCCAAGGCCTGGCTTTTGATAGTACTCAAGGCCAGCTTCATTTCTAACCCCAGCTGCAGAAAGTCAAGTATTCTACCTATGACATATTTCCTGGGGTGCCAACCCCTGGATTCACACCAGGAGACATATGCCTTCCAGACTCTATAATATACGATTCTGGAGGCCGGCTTTCTTGAATTAATCTAATTAGAACCCACTGAACCTGACAGCCCACGCTTTTTCAGAATGTGAATCTCAATAGCCAAACCGTGAAATTGAGTTTGTAAGGTAGGATGGAATACCGGACCTTGCGAGAGAAGGTCTGGACGTGGTGGTAGGGTCCATGGGTCCCCTACCGCCATCCTTATGATCTCTGCATACTAAGATCTTCTGGGCCACAAGAATCACAGACTTCCCTTCCTGCTTGATCCTGCGAAGAAGTCGTGGAAGCAGCAGAATAGGAGGAAATGCATAAATCAGTGGAAACTGATTCCACTGGAACACCAAGGCATCTGTTCCGCAAGCTAGAGGATCCTTTGTTCTTGACACAAAGTTGTCAATCTTTTTCTTGAACCTGGACGCAAACAGATCTACGTCTGGGATCCCCCATCTTTGCATATTGTCAGGAAGATATCGGGGTGAAGGGACCATTCTCCCAGGAACAACTGCTAGTGACTCAAGTAGTCCTCCTGCCAATTTTTTATTCCTGGAATGAAGACTGCCAGTAGGCAAGGTACATTGGTTTCTGTCCAAGTTAGGATATGATTCACCTCTCTCTGGGCCGCACGACTTCTCGTGCCCCCTTGATGATTGATATAGGCCACTGCTGTGGCATTGTCGGATTGGAACCTGACAGGACAGGATAACATGCCGCAGCGCGCCCCCGGGGGCGCGCATCGTGGCGATCGGTGGAGCGGTGTGTCAGCCTGACACACCGCTCCACCGATCTTGGTAAAGAGCCTCCGGCGGAGGCTCTTTACTACGTGATCAGCCGTGTCCAATCACGGCTGATCACGCTGTCAATGGGAAGAGCCGTTGATCGGCTCTTTCTCACTCGCGTCTGACAGACGTGAGTAGAGGAGAGCCGATCGGCGGCTCTCCTGGCAGGGGGGGTCTGCACTGATTGTTTATCAGCGCAGCCCCCCCTCAGATCACCACACTGGACCACCAGGGATGCCACTAGGACCACCAGGGAAGGGGCAACGTGGATGGCCAGGTATGTACCCCATGGCCATCCACATGTGCCCAATCTGTGCCAATCAGTGCCCACAAATGGGCACTGATTGGCACCATTATGTCAGTGATCTGCCCAGCAATGCCCAGCAATGTTTTATATGTGCCATCTGTCATTGCCCATCGGTGCCACCTGTCAGTGCCCATCAGTGCCCACCTATCAGTGCCCATCAGTGCCACACATCAGTGCCACCCATAAGTACCCATCAGTGCCACCCATATGTACCAATCAATGCCACCTACGAGTGCCCATCAGTGCCGCCTATGAGTGCCCATCGGTGCCGCATACCAGTGCCACCTATCAGTGCCCATCAGTGCCACCTATCAGTGCCGCCTATCAGTGGCCATTATCAGTGCCCGTTAGCGCCACCTCATCAGTGCCACCTCATTGGTGCCACCTCATCGGTGCCCATCAGTGCCGCCGTATCAGTGCCCATCAGTGCAGCCAGATCAGTGCCCATCATTGAAGGAGAAAGCGTACTTATTTACAAAAAATTTTAACAGAAACAAAGAAAAACGTGTTTTTTTTTCGAAATGTTCGGTCTTTTTTTATTTGTTGCGCAAAAAATAAAAACCACAGAGGTGATCAAATACCACCAATAGAAAGCTCTATTTGTGGGAACAAAATGATAAATTTGTTTGGGTACAGTGTTGGATGACCGCGCAATTGTCATTCAAATTGCGACAGCACTGAAAGGTGAAAATTGGCCTGGGCGGGAAGGTGTCTAAGTGCCTGGTATTGAAGTGGTTAAATGAAATTTGTTTACTCCTCTTCCTAAATTTCAAAAGGGTATTTTTTCCACTAGAATTTTTTTGGATGTATTTATCCAAATCATCCCCAAACAGCTGTTCATCGTGAAAAGGAAAACTAGCCAGGAGCTTTTCGCATGGCGCTTCGGCTGACCAATTTTTCAACCATAAGATTCTATGCATATGCACCAGCCCAAGCGTAAGGCGCGAGGCCTGAAAAATAGAATCTCTCATGTTGTCTATTGCAAAACATAACAAGGCTGGTAGCTCGGCTAAATCCTGGGCCTGCTGATCAGGAATAACCTTGAGCACCTGTTTAAACTGGTCTCTCAAGGATTGACATACACCAATTGCTGCCAACGCAGGCTGAGTTACTGAACCTGCCAGAGAAAAAGTGTTTAATAGGAATTCCAACTTCTTATCCGTTAGAACCTTAAGCATTTGAACATTGTCTACTGGACAAGTCAAACTTTTATTCACAGAGGCTATAGCAGCATCAATTGCTGGTATCTCCCACTTCTTAGTGAATTTTTCCTCCATAGGATAAAGTGTTGAAAACTTTTTAGGAGAAAAAAAATGCTTATCTGGGTGATCCCACTCAGAATACATAAGCTTTTCCAGCAATGAATGGACAGTAAAGGCATGCACAGCTTGAGGAGGCTTTAGCAGACCAAAACAAAAAGTGAGCTTATCAACCGACTCAGTTAAGGGTAGCATAAATGTGGAGCGGACCATTTCAGTAATGCCGCGTACACACGACCGGACTTTCTGTGAAACTTGGTCCGACGTTCTTCCCACCGGACTACCGTCGGACTTTCTGAACGGATGGACTTGCCTACACACGACCGAACTTTCCGGCAGGCTAGGTCCGCCCGTCTTCCCGACGGACTTTCGCCGGAGTTACGGCGGACTTTCCGAGTGAACGGACTTGCCCACACATGGACAAGTCCGTTCATTTTGAACGTGACTCGGGTACGAAGGTCACCGGGCGATGTTGACCACGCCCCCCTAAAACGTCACAGTCCCAGCATGCCCAGGGACTGTGACGGCATAAGGGGCGGGGTCTCCGCCTATATAAGTCACATCGGAGCGCTCAGAGAGCATTCCAGCCGGAGAGACCGTCGTGTCAACATCGGAAGAAGAGAAGAGGGAAGAAGCCAAGAAGCCAGAAGCCATAAGTCCGGGCCCCCGCTAGCAAAAGAGCGGCATGAAGATAGCGGAGGAGCCGGCAGAAGAACTGGAACACCGGGAGCAGAGGTCGAACACCAGGAGAAGAGGCCAGAGAGAGCGGAAAAGAACCAACCGGACGCCGGAAAAGAGGAACCGGAGGGACCCCCGAAGCCGGAAGAAGACCCCCGAAGCCGAAAGAAGACCCTCCCGGAGCTGTCTAATAAATTACTTTAAAAACATGTGTAGTGTGTTTTATTATTGACACTTTTTCCCTAGGTAAATGGGTCGGGGTACCATGTACCCCATACTCATTCACATAGGGTGGGGGACGGGGATCTGGGGGCCCTCTTATTATAGGGGGCTCCTGGATTCTGATAAGCCCCCCGCCCGCAGACGCCGACAACCAACGGCCAGGGTTGTCGGGAAGAGGCCCTTGTCCTCATCAACATGGGGACAAGGTGCTTTGTGGTGGGGGGGCCCCGCAGGGCGCCCCCTCCCCCAATACACCCCCCCATGTTGAGGGCATGCGGCCTGGTACGGTTCAGGAGGGGGGCTGCTCGCTCGTCCCCACCCCCTTTAATGACCGGCCCGGCTGCGTGCTTGGATAAGGGTCTGGTATGGATTTGGGGGGGACCCTCCACGCCGTTTTTCGGCGTAGGGGGTTCCCCTTAAAACCCATACCAGACCTAAGGGCCCGGTATGCCCCACGCTCGCCGCAATAGGAAAGTTAGTTTTTCCTATTGCAGCGAGCGCGAGATGCAATACCCTGCCCTTGCGTCGTATCTGGTCCGTCGGACCAGCATACAGACAAATGGGCTTTCCATCAGGAACTGAGTCCGGCGGACTTACGACGGAAAGATTTGAAACATGCTTCATTTCTAGGCCCGGCGGACTTTTGGGGAAAAAAAGTACGTGGGAGCCTACACACGATCAGATTGTGCGGTGGACTCTGGTCCACCGGATCAAGTATGCCGGAAAGTCTGCTCGCGTGTACGCGGCATAAGAGATTGCACCATCAATCTTTCAGATTGTGAAGCTGATCCTTCCGCATATGACCCCTCAGAAGAGGAGTCATCAGCCTCTTCACGGTTCCATGAGGGAAATTCATCTTCTCCCGCCCCCAGTTCCCCAGTTTGAGGGTCCTGGGTAATGGAAGGAGACCTGTTGCATTTTGCCCACACTGGGATGCGATTAAAGCCGCTAACCTTTCCTCCAAACTTAACATGGCTGAGGAAAAGCCTCTTCAGTAATATAGACAGAGGCTGCAGTGTTGGAAACAGTTGCAACACTTGACGGCCCTGATGGCTGACCAGCCACCTCAGATCTCTCAGAGGAGGATGCCATTGTAGAGATGAGTTTAGGCTTTTTTGAGCTTGAGGGAGTCCCTTTTGAGCCCTTTTTTGGGGGTTTTTTACCTCCCCTTCTGACCATAGCCCGATGCACAAATGCAGAGGTACTACAAGAAGAAAAATTGCACCCACTGCTTGAGCAAATAGTCCAGCAATTGCCACTGCAATTAGTGCTCAGCCTGGTGCTTTAGTAAATGTGCCAAAGGAATGCCAGTGTCACCTCTTACATGCCCCCTTTTTTTGCTCGTGTCCCTCCGACAGCTGCAGTCAGCAAAATGGAGCTTTTTAAATGTACTCCTGCGCTGGACGTTGCCGCACGCCAACGCCACGCTAAGCCACGCCCCCTCCTTATTTCCACCCTCCCTCTTTTTCAAGAAAGGAGCGTTTTCCCGCACGAGCGTGGGCCTCCGATCCAATGGGATCGGCGTGTGTGGTGGGGGGCGCCAAGGAGGAGAGCTGTTACAAACCGCCGTGCAGAGGCGGTGGAAAACGGAGCAGCATCTGCCGATTGTTTTGGCTCCCCCCTCTATCCAGGGAGAGGGGGAGAGCTTCTGTCCAGGTGGGGGGTGTTTTTAGAAAAAATACCCCCCAACATCTTACCGGAGGGAGATCTGCAGCTTCTGCTGACACAGTGATCTGAGGAAAGCAGGAAAAGGTGCCCCCAGTGGTCACTTTTAGACATAACATTTACTATTAAAGGAGATAATTCATAAAATTAAAATTCCTTAGAAATCTTCACTCACCTTTCCCGCGCAGAGATTCTGTGGCAAATCCAACAGACCCAATCTTCACCCCTTACAGTGGGCTCCGTTAAAAAACCTTCAGGAACCAGGGCCCCTTTCTATCGGGGGATCCACACTCCTGGACCCGTAAAGCATCCTGCCAGGAAAACTTTATGGCTGAAAAAATCAAAGCACTGGATCCCGGGGTCCAGCTCTCTAAAAAGAGAAGCCTTATGAGCTAAACCTAGTTTCTTCCACCATGAGGCCCGGGTACCATTCAATTCAGCCTAAAAAGACACTTTGAATGGATCCGGTTGCATAGCCTGCTCCAGTAAGGAATATTCAAGTGGAGCTCAGCACAGCACATCTTTACTCGTGACTAGAGGTCGACCGATATGGGTTTTTCTCTGGCCGATGCCAAAGCCGATATTTAGAAATCGCGGTGGCCGATGGCCGATATATGATGCTGATTTTTTCGGCCGATATATTAGGCCGATTTTTCCCCTTCATCTCATAAAATCTAACAGTTAGACCCCTTTCACACTGGGGCATTTTTCAGGTGCTTTTGGGCTAAAAATAGCGCCTGTAAAAACGGCTCCCCTGCAGTCTGTGTGAAAGCCCGAGTGCTTTCACACTGAGGCGATGCGCTGGCAGGATGTTAAAAAAAAGTCCTGCAAGCAGCATCTTTGGAGCGGTGTATACTGCTGCTCCAGCACTCCTGCCCATTGAAATGAATGCGCATCGCTGCCAAAGCCCCTGCAAAGCGTTTCAGCAGCAGCGCTTCGGGGCGCATTTAACCCCTTCTTCGGCCGCTAGCTGGGTTATAAGCGCCCCGCTAGCAGCCGAATAGCGCCGCTAAAATGACGGTAAAGCGCAGCTAAAATTAACAGCGTTTTACCGTCAACGCATGCCCGCTCCAGTGTGAAAGCAGCCTTAAGTAATACAGAAATTTTTTTATATTTAAACATTTATTAAACAAAACAAACCTCCGATCAGTTCACTTGTATGTAGAATTTAGATTTAAAAAAAAAACTATATCTTAAATATTAAATACACAAAAACGGGTAATCAAAACTTTTGGAGGAAAAAAAAATGGGCTAACTTTACTGCTGTTTTTTTTTTTTTTTTTTATTTCATTAGTGTATTTTTAAAAAAAAAATTGCATTTAAAAGACCGCTGCGCAAATACCGTGTGTCATAAAATATTGCAACAACCGTTATTTTATTCCCTAGGGTCTCTGCTAAAATAAATATATATATAATAATTGGGGGTTCTAAGTGATTTTATAGCAGAAAATACAGGATTTTTACTTGTAAGCAACAAGTGTCAGAAAAGATTTAGTCTTTAAATGGTAAACTGAAAACTTCTCCACGGAGTTCAGTCTACTGATAAAAGAGCCCGAAGAGATACAAATCTATCTTCTTATCAGACTTGGCAGACTGCCCAGAGGAGGAGAGAAGAAAACATCAGACAACTTGCAATTGACTTCTATTACAGAAGTCATTTGCAAGTCCCGCTGAATCGGCTTTTTTTATCAGCACAATCAGCCGATGCCGATTAAGTAAAAAAAGCCAAATATCGGCCGATATATCGGTCGACCTCTACTCGTGACCAACACCGGCGAAAAAACTGAGGTACTCCCAGTAGTGGAAGGGGTTATATAGGGAGTGGACTTCCTGTCTTAGGGTGTGCCAGTGTCCATTACCTGAAGGTGGCCATTAAGCCATATAGTAACTACTATGGCTCTGTGTCCCGTGATGCATGATAAAGAAAAAAAGGGTATAGAATGCATTAAGATAAAAAAGCCTTCTGACTTTACAACTCCTTTAAGACTTTTGGTGGTTTTGATATAGCTTTATTTTACATTACATTTCTTGTATATCTGAGCCCAAACTTATGTCTTGTTTTAGTGTACTTTGGGTTGACAAATATAAACATTGTATACTTTTACAATTTATTGTCTAAAATATTGTTCAATGTATTTACTGACAACTTACATTTGTGTGGTTTGTCTTATGGGTGTGTCAGAGTGATTAAGATAACCCACTATTTAAACATTTTAGTTCCAGAAAAAATATTAAAAGTAGCAGCTTCTAAAGCTGTCCATACTTTATTCAATTTTCTTGTACAATTTTCTTTAAAATTTCCCAAATCCATATAATATGAGGCCAGACCTAAACACTCAATTGGTATGCAATCCTACAGGCCCTTGCACTACATAGTTGAAGGCAAATCTACAGGAATTTGAATAAGAAAATTGTATATTGTATGGCCAGCATTAGGAAGTGAGTGAGCTACACTGATAATATGAATGCAAGATATAGATTCACTGGCCATAAATATTGCATAGAAAATCTGTGCTATAACATAAGCATAAACCACTCGGCATTCACCTGCGCAACCATGTCATTCATTCACAAAGATCTTTGTACGAGTAAACTACATGTCTCGTATTCCACCGCAGCAGATGGAATTGTACTTCTCAATGGAAGTAATCGTCACAATCACAGAATCTGCAGGAGCCTAGCATTGCGCCGCGATCCATAGCCAGTACAGGGCCCAGTCCTCCCTGAGTGCTCTGTCACTATTATGAATTAAAAATTAGTGCTAGATGTTCATTCAGAGCTTTGGCTCTGTGTAAAGTATCTCTCTCTCTATATATATGTATCAATAAAGTATTTGCCCTGTGTATGTACAAGCAGCTGCAGATACATTACACAGAGCAGCGATAGTCACGCAAATCACAAAGTGTGAATGAGGCCTGAATCTTTGAACACACAGTCTACTACTGTTTCTAACTGTGACTTACTGTTGCTCAGATCAGAAGATGGTCTAATTTAACCATCTTATTATTGTCAATATTTATTACAGGTACATACAGTGCATCCGGAAAGTATTCACAGTGCTTCACTTTTTCCATATTTTGTTACGTTGCAACCTTATTCCAAAATAAATTAAATTCATTATTTTCCTCATGATTCCACAAAGAATACATCATAATGACAACGTGCAAAATACATAAAATACAAATAAAGAATTCTAGAATCCTAATCATTTTCATATGCGTTTTTGCACAGTATCATAGGTTGTTGTTGCACAGCTATATTCATATAGCGTTTTTTTAAATATTTTTTTAAATATATATTTATTCACACAGTGCATTAATATCATTTTTCATCATCATATATAATAACAAATTGCACTGATCATATATTTATTTTATACCCATTTTAGTGCATCTATACACTTTAGATCAAGCTGCAATTTAATTTGATTATTACACACTATATTGCATATTCACTTTGATAGCGCAAGGGACTTTATTCACATTTATCATAATGACAACGTGAAAAAAGTTTGTTTGAAATCTTTCAAATTTATTAAAAAATAAAAAAACGAAAAAATTCACACGTACATAAGTATTCACAGCCTTTACCATGACACTCAAAATTGAGCTCAGGTGCATCCTGTTTTCACTGATCATCCTTGATATGTTTCTACAACTTGATTGGAGTCCTCCTGTGATAAATTCAGTTGATTGGATAAGATTTGGAAAGGCACACACCTGTCTATATAAGGTCCCACAGTTAACATTGCATATCAGAGCCCCACCCATGAAGTCCAAGGATCTGTCTGTAGACCTCCGAGACAGGATTGTATTAAGGCACAGATCTGGGGAAGGGTACAGAAAAATTTCTGCAGCATTGAATGTCCCAATGAGCACGGCCTCCATCATCCGTAAATGGAAGACCTTTGGAACCACCAGGACTCTTCCTAGAGCGGGCCACCTGGCTAAGCTGAGCGATCGGGGGAGAAGGGCCCTAGTCAGGGAGGTGACCAAGAACCTGATGATCACTCTGACAAAGCTCCAGCATTTCTCCAAGGAGAGAGGAGGACCTTCCAGAAGCACATTGATCTCTGCAGCACTCCACCAATCAGGCCTGTATGGTAGAGTAGCCAGACGGAAGCCACTGCTCAGTAGAAGGCACATGACAGCCTGCCTGGAGTTTGCCAAAAGACACCTAAAGGACTCTCAGACCATGAGAAAAAAAAATACTCTGGTCTGACAAAACAAAGATTGAACTCTTTGGACTGAATGGCAAGCATCATGTCTGTAGGAAACCAGGCACCACTCATCACCTGGCCAATACCATCCCTACAGTGAAGCATGGTGGTGGCAGCATCATGCTGTGGGGATGTTTTTCAGCGGCAGGAACTGGGAGACTAGTCAGGATCGAGGGAAAGATGAATGCAGCAATGTACAGAGACATCTTTGATGAAAACCTGCTTCAGAGCACTCTGGACCTCAGAGTGGGGGAGCTCATCTTCCAACAGAACAACTACCCAAAGCACACAGTCAAGATAACAAAGGAGTGGCTATGGGACAACTCTGTGAATGTTCTTGAGTGGCCCAATCAGAGCCCAGACTTGAACTTGATTGAACAACTCTGGAGAGATCTAAAAATATGGCTGTGCACCGACACTCTCCATCCAATCTGATGGAGCTTGAGAGGTCCCGCAAAGAAGAATGGGAGAAACTGCCCAAAAATAGGCCTGCCAAGCTTGTAGCATCATTTTCAAAAAGACATGAGGCTGTAATTGGTGCCAAAGGTGCTTCAACAAAGTATTGAGCAAAGGCTCTAAATACTTACTGTATGTATATGCGATTTATTTTCGTTTTTTATTTTTAATAAATCTCCAAAGATTTCAAACAAACTTTTTCACGTTGTTATTTATTTGGTATTGTTTGTAGAATTTTTAGAAAAATAATGAATTTAATCCATTTTGGAATAAGGCTGTAACATACCAAAATGTGGAAAAAGTGAAGCGCTGTGAATACTTTCCGGATGCAATGTATACAGTGCTGTCAATTTTACACAGCACTTTACTTAAACATCAGTCCCTACCCTCAAGGAGCTTATTATCTAAGTTCACTAACTCACATTCATACATACACATAATAGGGCCAATCTCCAGGCAGATAGTGCCATGGTTGGGATTTAAACCATCGTCCCTGATAGACAGAAGTGCTAACCACTTAGCACACAGTGCTGTGTTTATAGCCATAGACAGGATTAGACATACCCCACAGCATAATTATATAGAAAATACCGCGCTATAAACAAAATAAGTGAAAAAAAATTTAGGATATTCTTAGGTGAAAAAATATACAGGAAAGTAAAAACTAAAAACAAAAAGCAGCTGCTATAAGTGGGATACACACGAAATTAGATGGAATAGTTAGTAGCAGCGCTAAACCTAAATATACGAATTAGTGACAGTGACACCAGTGCTTCAAAAGTAAACAATATTGATACATAAAATATATGGGCTATAAAAAATTTAAGTCCATCTATATATGAACAAGTAGTGCTCAAAATCGCTAGCCAAATGTGGATAAACTTCAATTGATTAAATAAATCATCCACCGCAACCACAGTGATGACACCACACAGAATGCTCGCTTACCGAAAGGCAAGCTCTATAAGCCTGCAACCTGTTACCCGGCCAGGGCCTTTATCCAAGAGGAAATCAAGAGGGCGATATCCAGGCAAACCCTATGGAGGTGGTCAACATAAGGCACAGAACTCGCCAATCTCGGATCGAACAGGTAGGCAGATTAGGTACCATTCAGATGTTCCCCAGAATAAAAAGGTTCACCATAGCGTAATACTGATAGTCAACATTTATTAATAAAAAGAATAACACTTACAAATGTCAGGGAATATAAAAGCAAAGCAGCCGGCCGGCTAATGCAGATACCCGTCCCATGAACGGCACACGCGAGACGGCAGCTCCTCCCGACGTGCGTTTCGTCATACGATGACGTCGTCTGGGGCACGGGCGACGCACTGACGTGTCGCTTATAAATACAAGTTGGTTTAAACCAAGCCTCAATATGGGTCAAACCAGGAAATCATCTAGCGCTTCACCATTAGACCTGGCACACACCCAGATTCACCATATTGGATGCTGGAAAAAACGATCCACCATGGTGGGCTAGACAAAGACTAATAAGGCTAGTAGGAAAATAAATAAAATTAAATTTGAAAAAAATTAATATTAGAAGAAGGATCACCAACACTGGATGTTTGAAACATATACCAGCCATGATCGACTTCTATAGCGGGATAATTTAAATATTAAAATTAAAAATGAAAATTGACTCAAATTAAAATTAACCAGTAATCAACGCAATATAGGGTAACATACAGGCATTTGGTTGGGTAGAGGACAAGAGAAACAAACTGGACCCAATAAAATTAGTACTGGGTTAATGACAAATTATACCCAAGCCATATCACATGCTTAGGTGATTAAAATTATTTTAATCAGAATTAAAAGTTAAATTAACTAAAAAATAATAATTATAAAGAAAACTAGTAATGGTATTAGACCTATATGTATAATTGATTATAAGGCCCATGTAAGCAGACCCCATACAATGATCAGTGTATACCATTCTCATTCCCAGCATTCATAGCGGTTACACATAGGAAAAAAATGTCACACCGTCATCACCATATTTGGGTCAAAGATGATTTCCACTGGCCCACATGGAGTCCGGTTATATTATATATACCAAAAAAAGAGACATGCGTGTTCCACATAAATAGACCATATTAACCCGCATATATTGGGGTATCCGATACACATGGCAAATTTTTTTTTATAACCCATATATTTTATGTATCAATATTGTTTACTTTTGAAGCACTGGTGTCACTGTCACCAATTAGTATATTTATGTTTAATTTAGTAACAGCTTACACAGGAGCCTCGACTGAGTGCAGCCTCTTCAATTAGTAACCTAAATAGATCCTGTATCCCTGCTGTACATCCTAGTTAGGGCAGCCATGCAGGAACACACGAAGATCAATAAACATACCCACAAAAAAAAAAAAAATTCTAAGAGAGACTTAACCCATATAAACCTGCGAGGCCCAGAAATTGTGGGATATGTAGTTTCTTCACAGGAAATGTCAATTCTCATACTACAGACAGAGATCATGCAATAACTTGTGCAGTGCCATGCCCCATATCTCATGTTTCTACACAAACAGAAACTACTGACACAGGAATGTGAATATTTACTCTACCATAGGCTGTGTACACAGTAACAAATTACATGCAGGTCAAAAACACAAGGCCAAAAAGCTCTAGATTTGCCATGAAGATCTACTAAGAAAGTAGATGGCAATTCCTACTAATACTGTAAGAAAAGTTACTGTAGATCCACCATTAATGCCCATCATCAAGTTGTTGAAAAAAAATAAGACCAGGTCTGCAACAAGCAGAGTAACAAACGGGTTTCTCATGTAAACTAACCCTTTAAGCCAAGAACAAGAACACACGCCAACAATCAAAATAAGGCCAATCATGCCAGGACCCTTGAAACCCACAAACAACGATAGTCCTCTGTGTTACTGACAGGTCCCAGTGAACTCTGAAGGAAAAAAGTGCAGTGACAGCAGACCACACAACCAAGCTGGGAGACAAGATACCGACTCCAGACTTACCCTCGCTTTCACTGGTGCTTGTCACTGCCAAAGCTGCTGTCTGCCCTTGGAAAACACAGCTGTGGGTGCAGTGGAGGAGAACTCCAAAAAGCTCTTCTGGCATTAACACCACCACTTTCAGCATGCTTGCCGGAAGAGGTCCCAGCATCCCTGTCCGCTCCCCCTGCGGCTGAGCAGTTTAGAAAAGCAAATTTAGCCAGGTACATCCCCAGGCAGGAACATTTATTCATTGCCCAAAAACTGCTGATAGAAAAACATCCAACCAGGTTAGGAAAGTCCACAAAAGGGGTAGGTCACCTCACAAAACTGGCCTTCTCCAGGCACTGACAAAAGGAGGGAGTCCAAACCTTAAAATGTTTGTAAAGGCAATTTTTTTCAATAAACATGTCATACTTATCTGCTCCGTGCAGGGGATTTGCACAGAGCAGTTCAGATCCTCCTCTTCTCAGGTCCCACACTAGCGCTATAGGCCCCTCACCCCTGCCGAGTGCATGCTCACTCCTGAGCGTGGCTCGCTGTGTTCATAAGACACAGAGAGCGTGACTCATACCCGCCCCCTGTGCCCTCCTCACCGGATGTGATTAACAGCAGAGGAAGCCCATGGCTCCTGCTGCTGCATCCCAGGCAATGAAGAGAAAGAGACCCCGGAGAGCTGCTGCTCTCGTGCACATCGCTGGATCGAGATCGGGCTCAGGTATGTATTAGGGGGGCTGAGGGGGGAGCTGCACACTGAAGGTTTTTTACCTTCATGCATAGAATGCATGAAGGTAAAAAACCTTCAGCCTTTACAACCACTTTAACCTGCCCATTAAGAGGAAGAGACTGAGGGGGGCAAACATGTTAACAGGTAAAGTGCAACCAAAATGTCATTTTAATGGAGGTAAACTTATGAAAGCTTAATTCTGATACAAACTTGTATGTGTCAAAAGTGCATTGTGTGAACTACAGAAATAGGATATTTCTATTAAAACCATATCCAAGAACTTACCAGGATACTGCCTAATTAGTTGTGGTCGTTGCTGACGGGTAAAGCGAAAAAAAGATGATACAGGACGTTTTGGGGGTTCCTTTGGTGGATCAGCTGTTGGGAAGTCATATAATACTGGATTTTTCGAAAACCACCTTACTGTCGTACACTGCACAGCTGATAAAGCACTGGGAAGACTGCTGCACCTGGAAGGAAGTGAGGACTAAGTTACAAATGTACCTTTGACTCCAGGGGTCAACTGCTCTTTTTGTCTAGGGGTGAGCAGAAAGCACATACTCACCCAATCATTTAGAAAATGGTGCTCCCCCACAGTCCAGTGGTGGACTGTTCCTGGTCTATAGAGCCTGCTATAGGCATGATGACGTCCGGAACAGTCCACTATTCAAGACCACTGGAGCGTGGGGGTAACAGACCAGTCTTGTGCTGGGAGGATCGAAGGATCGGGTAAGCATATTTCCTCTCCTCTAGAAAAAAAACGAGCATATAGAACTATGGCATACTGGTGATGCGAAAGATTGTTACAAGTGAAACTAGCTACATATTAACCAGACCCTGGAAAAAGATGTGCATCTATAATCACAGACTTTCCAAATAAATGATATTCTCAGTTTTCAGTAGGCAACACAAATCTATATGGTATATTCACGTCAAATGAATCCACAAAACTGGAAATAATGGAATTCTAATCATTGTACAGCACAACAAAATACAGTTGCAAGAAAAAATATGTGAACCTGCAATTAATGGGCTTTCTGCAGTAAGGCGTCATAAAATGTGATTTGACCCTCATCTAAGTCACAACAATAGACAAACACAATGGAGGAATTAAGTAAAGCCGCTGTGTAACTTTTCTGGATTTATTCCCTCGTTAAAGAATTACACCAAACTCATTAAAGTGGGGTTCCACCCAAAAAAAAAAAAAAAAAAACTACATGAAAAATCCTAAAAAAAAAAAAAATACAAAAAAAATTTGGATATTTTTTTTTTTTACTCACCTCTAAATGCCTGTTGCTAGGGGGTCCCTCTTAGTCTGCCTCTTCCAGTGCCTGGGCTGGTGACATCACTTCCCCCTCGGCACAGGAAGGGCTCAGCTCTGCTCCCTCCCTCCTGTCAATCATCTGGGACCCATTACAGGTCCCAGGTGACTGAGCGGCCAATCACGGCGCTCGGCGCCGCTCGCGCATGCGCAGTGGGTGCCAGGCTGTGAAGCCACAGCCCGGCGCCCACAGTTGCAATGCCGGGGCCGCCGAACGGAGGGGGAGACGAGCGGGGCTTCGATCCCCCACATCGCTGGACCCAGGGACAGGTAAGTGTCCAATTAAAAGTCAGCAGCTGCAGTATTTGTAGCTGCTGACTTTTAATTAATTTTTTTTGACTGGAACTCCTCTTTAAGCATTTGCAACACTTTTGGTTCTGACAGCGACTCGTGCACCAAATTTAGGTAGTTCTACAATGCGCCACTTTTACATTGTGGTGCCATGAATATGCCAAATTCAATATAACATACCTGAAGATCATATTTATCTAACATGGAGCTATTTAAAGCATGCATTCACCTTTAGAAACAGATTACATGTTCCACCCATTTAAGGGTGTAACATGTTCACACTCCTGCAGCCAATGCCTCTAGTGACAGCAAGCGGGGGGGTCTTCTCTTTTTTTTTTATTATTATTTAAAAAAAATGCAGCAATGCGGGGCTCCACCTGCCCACTCTGCCACATACTTTATTCACAGACTTCTGTGGATGAGAAACTACAGGTACCAGCAACCTTTGCGGGTGTCGGCTTGTAGTTCTCAATGAACTACCATGGTGTTTTAAGCAGTCTGGTAATTCATAGTCTACAAAATAGTTGCACTATGTGAGAAATTCATGAACAACCAAAAACACATGTAAATAAAATGAAGAAGTCCAAAGTGAAACAATGTATCAAGTCCACAAATGTATTCAAAGTGTATCCAATCCAAACTACAACTGGGTATTAATAAAAAATAGGTGGTAGTTGCGCTGTGACAAAGGGAAAAAAAAGAAGGGGATGGAAGTGGGACTAAATAAAGTGCATAGAGAGGTGAGAAAAATGGCCAAGCTAAATAAGCCAAGCACACATAAACCTCATAAAAACTAGATAAATGAAAAGTGCTAACATAAGTGACAGAGACTGCAAAAAATAAAATAAACATATATAACAATAAAAAAATCAGTTAATAAGTCCAAGTGGGTGTGGGCTAGCATCACACTAGCACATAAGTGGCAACTCAAAAGAGTTGTAAGCATATCGTCACGTCACGTGACTTCTTCAGAGCATCCTCTGAAGAAGTCACGTGACGATACACGTTAGGATTGGAGCACAGGACGCTGCCACAGACTAACAACAGGAGACAAGCTCGGCGCTCGTGGATGTTTCATACTATAGCCGTTTTTAAATGTGAGTTTGTCATTTTGCTTTACTTAATAAATTGACTTTTTATATGGGATCACGCTATGTGCGCTTTCTCCTTACACATCTTATACACTTACTCCATTTGACGAGCATTGATGAGCTGGGAGCGGGGACAGAGTGAAGATACCTATTAAGGCTTATGAGCTCGGCGCTCGTGGATTGATGCCCACAATCATTTTCAAAAAGTGTCTTGCTCCCCTCCCACCTTGGCCGCCCAGGGTCACACTATATATTGTTTATTTTTGTCTTTTTTATATTTCGCCCTGAATATCTACTACCGCCATTACCTGTATAACTGGATTGGACTTCCATGCCTGCTAGCTGCTTGCAACACAAGCTGTATGCCTTAAGGTAATACAGTAAGGTAAGCGGCTTGCGAACACAGAGGTGTCCCCACTGAAGATCGCCCCCTATTATTGGAACTGTTTTTTCATTTGGGAGTTTTTTTATTATTTGGTGGTGGGACTGACAGCTACTCACCCCTGTGGATTTGTCACTTACAGCTCGTTTGAGTTGCCACTTATGTGCTAGTGTGATACTAGCCCACACCCACTTGGACTTATTAACTGATTTTTTATTGTTATATATGTTTATTTTATTTTTTGCCGTCTCTGTCACATATGTTAGCACTTTTCATTTATCTAGTTTTTATGAGGTTTATGTGTGCTTGGCTTATTTAGTTTGCCCATTTTTCTCACCTCTCTATGCACTTTATTTAGTCCCTTCTACTTCCACCCCCTTCTTTTTTTCCCTTTGTCATAGCGCAACTACCACCTATTTTTATTTATGCTAATTTTGTCTGTTTTGGATCAGTCACACAGGTGTTGCAGCATTGTCCTTTAGTATAGGGTTTTTCTAACAGCCCAGGAGTTATCTCTTCACTTTCACAACTGGGTATTGATTGAAATGAAATAATAAAACCGCAGAGGCGATCAAATACCACCAAAAGAAAGCTCTATTTGTGGGGAAAAAAAGGACGTCAATTTTGTTTGGGTACAACGTCGCACGACTGCGCAATTGTCAGTTAAAGCGACGCAGTGCCGAAACGCAAAAAGTGCTCTGGTCGGGAAGGGGGTAAATCCTTCCGGGGCTGAAGTGGTTAAAAAAAAAAAATTTTCATTTAAATCAGATTTTTTTGATTTTTATCAAATTTATTTAAATAAAACGCTTTTGGAGTAAAAATCTATCTAAAGAGTTTTCTATTTTAAGATACATTATAAATTTAGTTTATTCAGCATGAAATGGAGCTTAGTTATATAGCATGAGGCTGTATAATCTGCAATATATACATTTTTTGTAAACTCGTTCAATGAATCCAAGTTCAGTAAGCTAAGATAACACGCACTCACACAATTTCACATTAACCATGAGAGATAAATCAAAGTTCAGGAATATTCCTTTATCCCATTGTTTTGCAAAAATATGTACACTACCAACTGTATGATTGAATCGGTTCTGATATCGCTGTTTTACTAACCTGACAGCTTATTATTCCAAATAGGAAACCTTCATATTGTTTGCAAATATTAAATATTCGAATTACAAGCAAGAATAAGTCCTTACATTAAAAGAGCACCTGTCATTTCAGATCCATCATGGCAGCGCCTGTTAGCGGGCATCCACTCACCTGCTGCTGCCACGTCCCTCACCTTGTTGTGTCACTACCGCATCACCAGCCGTCCCATTAAAGTAGAAATCCACCCTAAAACTAAAATCTCTGCATCTACAGATATCCACGGTCTAACATTAACCTATCTAGCCCTGCAAAGAAGAAATCAATATATATACCTTTTCTGCAGCCGCTTCGACCCGATCCCACGCTGAGCTGTCAGCCGTGGCTTCGCTGTGAGGGGGGGGGGGGGGGGGGGGTGCAGAGGACACGTCCGACAACTTAAGCCCCATAGTAATGCTGTCTACACATGACTGGACTTTCCGTCAGAATAGACTCCAACGGTCTTTCTGACAGAGTTCCGCTGAAACGGACTTGCCTACACACAATCACACCAAAGTCCGTTCGTTTAGAACGCGATGACGTATGACAGGACTAGAAAAAGGAAGTTCAGTAGCCAATAGCTGTCCTTGCGTGGTTTTTGGTCTGTCGGACTAGCATACAGACGAGCGATTTTCCCGATAGGAACTGATTCCATCGGAAATAATTGAAACATGTACTATATCTAGGTCCGTCAGAATTTTAGAAAGAAAAAAAGTCTGATGAAGCCCACACACGATCGGAATGTCCAACGGAATGATTCCGTCGGACCTTTTCTGCCGGAAAGTCCGGTCGTGTGTATGCGGCATGAGTCTATGGGTGACATCATTCCCCATTCATTTCACAGCCGTGGTCAGCTGTGTCCTCTGCAGAGATTCCGCCGCTGGAGACCGGACCGGAGAGGCTTCAAAAAAGGTATGTATGCGATTTCTTCTTTACAGGGCTAGATAGGTTAGTCTTAGAATTAGAGGTCGGCCGATATATCGTCCGATATTTGGCGTTTTTTACTTAATCGGCATTAGCCGATTGTGCTGATAAAAAAGGCCGATTATAACTTCAGGTGTCTTGCAAATGACTTCTGTAATTTAAGTCAATGCAAGTTGCCTGAAGTTTTCTTCTTGCCTCCTCTGGGCAGCCTGCCAAATCTGATAAGAAAAAACATTGTATCTCTTCAGGTTCTTTTATCAATGAGCTGAACTCCTTGTGGAGGAGTTCTCAGTTTAACCATTTAAAGACTAAAACTTTTCTGACACTTGTTGCTTACAGGTAAAAATCCTGTATTTTCTGCTAGAAAATCACTTAGAACCCCCAAACATTATATATAAAAAAGTCTTGCTAGCAGCATCTTCGGAGCAGTGAAGGAGCAGAGTATATACCACTCCTTCACCGCTCCTGCCCATTGAAATCAATGGGACAGTGCGGTTATACCGCCAGCAAAACGCCTCTGCAGAGGCGCTTTGCGGTGTTTTTTAACCCTTTCTCGGCCGCTAGAGTCCGAATACCGACGGTAAAGCGCCGCTTACAATAGCGGCGCTTTACCACCGACGCCGCCCCAGTGTGAAAGGGCCCTTAAGGTTGCTTTCACACTGGAGCGGGCATGCGTTGATGGTAAAACGCTGCTAGTTTTAGCGGCGCTTTACCGTCATTTTAGCGGCGCTATTTGGCTGCTAGCGGGGCGCTTATAACCCAGCTAGCGGCCGAGGAAGGGGTTAAATGCACCCCTGAAGCGCCGCTGCTGAAACGCTTTGCAGGCGCTTCGACAGCGGTGCGCATTCATTTCAATGGGCAGGAGTGGTGGTATACACCGCTCCAAAGATGCCGTTTGCAGGACTGTTTTTTAACATCCTGCCAGCGCATCGCCTCAGTGTGAAAGCCCGAGTGACTGCAGGGGAGCCGTTTTGCAGGCACTTTACAGGTGCTATTTTTTAGCCCAAAAGCGCCTGAAAAACGCCCCAGTGTGAAAGGGGTCTAACTGTTAGCTTTTATGAGATGAAGGGGGGGGGGGGGGGGGGGGGAAATCGGCCAAATATATTGGCCCAAAAAAAAAAAAAATCGGCATCATATATCGGCCAACGCGATTTCTAACTATCGGCATCGGCCAGAGAAAAACCCATATCGGTCGACCTCTACTTAGAATGTGGATGTCTGTAAGTGCAGGGATTCTAGTTCTAGGGTGGACTTCCACTTTAAAGTGAATGGGACAGTCGGTGAGTCAACAGCGGGTCAGAGGAGGAGCCACTGCGGGACAGAGATGACTCTTGCTCTTTAAAAATTATGATTTAAACCAAGTTGATTTAACCACTTGCTGTCCAGCTCACGCAGATATACTGCGGCAGGTTGGCTCTTCTGCACGAGTCCCTAAATCTATCCCAAAATTGGTAGACTTTTGCGCAAACCAATCAATTTTTTTTTTTTAATTGGTATTTTTTTGTTTATAGCGCAAAAAATAAAAACCGCAGAGGTGATCAAATACCACCAAAAGAAAGCTCTGTTTGTGGGTAAAAAGGGATGTCAATTTTGTTTGGGTACTGCCCTGCACGACTACACAATTGTCAGTTAAAGTGACACAGTACCGTATCTCAAAAAATGGCCTGGTCATTAAAAGTGGTTGTAAATCCTTACACACCACTAGGGCTGGGAGATTTTCGTAGAAAAAAAAAAAATCTTAGATTTTCCTAAAATAAAACTCGATTCACGATTTGAATCGAGTTTTCTTTTCTTTGTGGACACCGTGGCGTCCGGTCTCGCGGACTAGGCCGAAGCCGTGGCCTCGCCTAAAAACGCCTTCCCGCAGTTCCTTTGGACCGGCGCGGTAAAAAAAAATAAAAATCAATTTGCTTAAATTTTGAAATCGATTTGACCTCTCAACCCGATTCAATATTTAAATCGATTTTTTCCCCAGCCCTACACACTTTTACCTACAGGTAGTAGGTTATAGACGATGAACCATTATGGAGAAAAGAGAAACTCAATTTTTTGTTGCCACCATCCCAAATATATTACGTATTTAAAGAAGATAAGTACCCCCGGTACTATGGGGCTTTAAGAGCGAACTTTTGAAAACACAATATTTTGAAAACATAGAAAAATGTATTGATTTATAAAACAGTATAGCGGTGAGAAACAGCACCATACATAAAATAGTACATAATATCCATATAGTATGGGGGAAAAAGCAGATGCTGAAAGCTTAAATAATGATATTTGAAGCGCTTCACAATGTGCATAAAAATGAATATATATGAATAAATACTCAAATAAATCCAGCGGTGAGTAAAAATTCCTAAAAAATCCAGCAATGAAAATAGTGTAAAATTATAAAAAAATTAGTGACACCAAATGTGTAAAAAAATCCACATAAAAAATCCACATAAAAATAAATATAAAGGGATGTATTCAGAAGGTTCAATTATACAAGTGTAGAATCCGATTGGTATAGAGCTTTGATCCAGTCCCACTAGCAAAGCTGTTTAACCACCTCCCGACCGCCCACTGTATATTGACGTCCTGTTTTTTAAAGATGGATATCTCGGTAACGGCAGCAGCTGCTGCCACAACCGAGGTATCCATCTTTAGGGCCGGCGATTCTGCACACGATAACGGTGGTCTATGCGGCGGGTTCGCCGCGAGATCACCGTTATCGGCGGCGGGAGAGGTGCCACCCCCCCTCCCGCCGCTCTCCCGCACCCTCCGCCGCTTACCGGAGCCGTCGGTAACGGCGGAGGCGATCGGGTCCTTTCACAGCTGAGGTACTGAGACGAGTGAGGCCAAGATGGCCCCCACCCGTCTCTATACCATGTGACGGCCGGAGCGACGTCATTACGACGGCTCCGCCCACTTCTCTTAAAGGCACAATTTATTTTGTGTCATTTTTTTAAACGACTTTTTTTTTTTTTTTTTGCATTATAGTCTAAATATGAGATCTGAGGACTTTTTGACCCCAGATCTCATATTTAAGAGGACCTGTCATGCTTTTTTCTATTACAAGGGATGTTTACATTCCTTGTAATAGGAATAAAAGTGATCCAAATTTTTTTTTTTTAAAAAACAGTGAAAAAATAAATAAAATAAAGTAAAATAAATAATTAAAAAAAAAAAAAAAAAATTTTAAAGCGCCCTGTCCCGACGAGCTCGCGCGCAGAAGCGAACGCATACGTGAGTAGCGCCCGCATATGAAAACGGTGGTCAAACCACACATGTGAGGTATCGCCGTGACCGGTAGAGTGAGAGCAATAATTCTAGCCCTAGACCTCCTCTGTAACGCAAAACCTGCAATCTGTAGAATTTTTTAAACGTCGCCTATGGAGATTTTTAAGGGTAAAAGTTTGACGCCATTCCACGAGCGGGCGCAATTTTAAAGCGTGACATGATGGGTATCAATTTACTTGGTGTAACATTATATTTCACAATATAAAAAAAAATTGGGCTAACTTTACTGTTGTCTTATTTTTTTTTTCAAAAAAGTGAATTTTTTCCAAAAAAAGTGCGCTTAGAAGACCGCTGCGCAAATACGGTGCAAAAAAAAGTATTGCAATGACCGCTATTTTATTCTCTAGGGTGTTAGAAAAAAACAATATATAATGTTTGGGGGTTCTAAGTAATTTTCTAGCAAAAAAACCTGTTTTAAACTCTTAAACACCTAAAATCCAAAACAAGGCTGGTTTTGAAGTGGTTAAAAACACTTGCTTAATTAAGGTGCTCATTGACCTTTATAGTAACAATGTGTCTTTTGTTTCTGTTCACAACCAATGTGAGAATCATAAACAGGTCTCATTAGACAGGCAGATAAGAGAAAAAACCAATCATTGTGCAATAGTTAGGATACCAAGGTACACAGGTAAACTTCAATCCACTCACGTGTGCCTTATAATAAGGCATATGCAGGTTTTTACTATAGCAGTCAGCCGCCTTAGACAGGAGCAGATTCAGTGCAGTACACTGTGTGATACTGCTGATCTGCACAGAGCGTCCTTGGCTCCTCCCACCTCCCATGCTGAAAGCTGCTGTTTTAGGGCTCTTCTGGGAGACGAACGCCGCCATCTCATATCAAGGACTGATACTTCTACAATTCCAGTCTCATGTTTGATTTTATGAGTCGGCTGCTGGGGCCTATTTTGGGGATCCTTGTGAGGGATTTTGCAAGCCCAGAGGATTCGTCATCCATTTGGTCATTCCTTCCATTTTGGATATGTGTCTTTCCACCCGTTCAGCTCCATCTCAATTTTTTACAAATATTCGATTTCATGAACATAGTACTAAGTATCTCCAACTATTATCTCCTTCGACCCCTGAAGAAACGCGTCAGTCTATAGGAGAAGTGTTTTTTCTCATTCTGTATGGTTATTATGTACTACTTTATGTAAGGTGCTGTTTCTCACCGCTATACTGTTTTATTAATCAATACATTTTTCTGTTTTCAAAACATTGTGTTTTCAAAAGTTCGCCTTTAAAGCCTCATAGTACTGGGAGGGGGGGGTACTTATCTTCTTTAAATTTACCTACAGGTAAGCCTTATTATAGGCTTACCTGTAGGTACTGGAAATATCTCCTAAACCTACACGGTTTAGGAGATATTTACCATATACGCTTTCGCCATCATCAGCGCATGCACACTAAAGAAATGGCGATCGTGCCGTGACCGAAAGTCACGTGACACGACTCCAGCCAGTTGCAGAGCCGGAGTCAACGGCCCCGGAAGGAAGAGGGGTGAAGATGAACGCGGCCATCAGCAGGGACATTGCGGGCTTCTCTTGCAGGTAATTGCAACATAATGGGCTGTTACGCGATGCAAACTAGCCCATTATGCTTTTACTTTGCAGGGAAATAAAAAGGAAGTAAAAGCAATCAGGGTTTACTTCCTCTTTAGGGGGCAAATCCTTCTAGGGCTGAAGTGGTTAAATCAAGCCTTTTTACAAGCGATTTAAATCATGATTTAAATCGTGTTTTTAAATTGACTTGATTTATATCAAATCCACCATGATTCAAATTGTATCCAGTCCAATCTGCTCAAACAATGGTGTCCACACGTTGCTATAACGGAATGTGATCCGTGAACCCACCACCTATGTAAATCCAGCCGCTTACCAGAAACGCTGACTTATAGGGGGTCTGGCATGGCACAATATTTGAACAATGGATCATCCGATCGGGGGGGGAGGAGGCAACGGTACTCCACATCAGACTGGAACTATGAAATTCTCAACCTGTAGGTCTGCCTTCCATTGTGTCTTTTTTTCAGTGTGTATCCACTTGCCGTACGAGCAGACAGATACACTGACAAGTCTGCAGGAGTCCTGCATGGCAACCGTGATAGGTGCAATGCTCTACAAGCTCCAAGTAAAAAAAAAAAATTAAACATTTTATTATCTGAAAACGGATGTGCATTTATTTATTTATTTTTAAAGCAAATTTATCCTTTAAAATCAACTCTCTTGGCGTACAAAGAGAAAAACTTGCTCAGAAAGATTTTGGAAAAGTGTCTCTCTTGAGTTCTTACAGTGGCACAACGTGCGCCAAATGCAAGTACAAGTTCTAGACGGGTAGATAAATTTGGTGCATTTTGCACTACTTTTAGAACATGAGACACTTTTACAAACTCTGTATACACCAGTTTTTTAATGAATTCCAGGGAATGTGCTTAAGCCAATAACAAACCATTCAAATTTCTTGTGTGTTTATTGAAGACACCCATTGAACACTCACAGTGCTGGAGAAAAAGGTAAGTGAACCCTTGGAGTTAATAGCTGGTCGAACCTCCTTTAGCAGTAATGACTTCAAACAAGTACTTTTGGTAGCTTTGGATCAGACCTGCACAACATTGTGGAGGAATTTCTGACCATTACTGACCACTTCCACACTGAGGCGTTTTACAGGCACTTTTGCGCTAAAAATAGCGCCTGAATAGCGCCTGTGAACTGCCTCTTCTGCAACCCTGATGCTTTCACACTGGAGCGGTGCGCTTGCAGGACAGGAAAAAAAAGTCCTGCCAGCAGCATCTTTGGGGCGGTGCGGGAGAGCTGCATTTAGTGCTTTGCAGGCGCTTTCAACCCTTTTTCAGCCATTAGCGGGGGTTAAAAGAGCCCACTAGCGGCCGAAAATCGCTGCTTAAACTACGATAAAGCACCGCTAAGATTAGCAGTGCTTTACCGTGGCCAGCGCCTCAGTGTGAAAGTGCCGTTAAGATAACTGCTTTACCTCAGACACAATTGTAGGATGTCTGTTGTGAATAGCTCTCTGGAGGTGACACCACAGCATCACTATGGGGTTAAGGTCTAGGCTGTGACTGGGCCACTCCAAAAAGGCACATTTTCTTTTTTTGAAGCCAGTCTATGGTGGATTTACTTTGATGCTTAGGGTTATTGTCCTGCTGCATCACCCAACTTCTATTAAGCTTCGGCTGGCAGACAGACACCCTGACATTATCCTGTAGGATATTTTGGTAAACTTGGAGATTCATTTTCCCCTCAATGATGGCAAGTGGTCCAGGCCCTGAGGCAGCGAAGCAAGCCAAAATTAATTATTACTTCACCGTTGGGATGATGCTTGATGTTGGTAATCAATGCCCTTTTTGCACCATACATAATGCTGAGTATTCGTCCTGAACAATTCAACTTTTGTTTCATCAGTTTACAAAACATTTTCCTAGTAATGTTGTGCTCTTTGTCAAACGTCAGGGAAGTAGCAATGTTGGTTTTAGCAAAGACTTACAAATTACATATGTATACAAGATTGGATGGTCCCCCCCCCCCCTTTGTAAATTTATCAAGATGGACTTGTGTCTTTTTCAACCAGACTAACTATGTATGACAGATTCATGAACAGGGATGTTTGCCAGTTCTGGTGATGTCTTCAAGCCTTTAGTGGTTACTTGTTGGTTTTTCTTTACCTAGTTGAAGATTGTGTGTTGTCCCTAGGCAGTCATCCTGGCTCTACTTCTAGGAACAGTAGCCACAGTACTAAAACTGTCTCCTTTTATTGACAATTTGTTGGTTGATTGATAGATGCCTGAACACTCTGAGATTGCTTTGTATTCCTTTTGAGCCTTCTGCAGATCAATTACTCTTGATCGCATGTCTTCAGAGAGCTCTTTTTTTGCAAGATACGTTTCAGATCAACTGATGCTTCTTATGATCAGCAATATTAAATGTGTCTCTTATCAATCAAAGGAACTCGAAACCACACCTCCCAACTCATTTCATTTGTTGTACTCCGGGTGTGCAAACTACTGACTCCATTAGCTTTCGTTGAAGTAATTAGTCTATGGTTTTACTTTTTCCTCCAGCACTATGAATGTTTAATGGGCGAGTTCAATAAATGCACCATAAATTAGAATTGTTTGTGCGTTATCAGCCCATGCACGTTGTGTTTGCCTATTGTTGTGACTTAGATAAGGATCAGATTACATTTTATGGTAAATTATTGCAAAAACCCAGTTAATTACAAGGGGTTCACATACCTTTTCTTGCCACTGTCTTTAAAAAACATTTATCGAAACTTGGGAGAAACTAATAATAAATCCATATAGAGTACATGTTATACCTAAAGAACCACTAAACTCAAAATGATGGAATTTTTGGTTTTACTCATTTTTCTTGGAGAAAATCAGGGCACACAGAGCATCTTCGTTAAAGCGGAGTTCCACCCAAAAATGGAACTTCCGCTTTAAGGGCAGATGACCCCCGACATGCCACATTTGGTATGTCATTTTTTGTACTCCAAGAAAAAGTTTTTACAGATAAACCAAAAACCCCATTTTCTTTACACAGGATATCTTCATTAGCCATTATGATAAAGATGTCCCAAAGCAGTGAATATGAGAGGAGGTCAATACAGTCACAAGCCAACTGGCCCCAAAAAAGTAAACCAAAATAGGTTAAAACACATAGCAACACGCCAACCTAGGGTGGAGTCCTTAGCCACCTATAGAAAAGGGACAGCAGGGGAGGATAGAGCAATTCAGAGGGAGGACACAGGGATTCATTTCCAGGGAAGGACAGTAGAGGAGAACAGGGGAATTCAGTTTCAAGAGGCAGACAGAAGGATGCATTTCCGGGGGGGGGGTGGGGGGGTGGGGGTTGGCACAGCGGGATTCAGTTCCCAGGGGAAGGACAGCAGAGGAGGACAAAGAAATTCTGTTCGGGGGAAGGACAGCGAAAGAGGACATCGGGATGCAGTTCCAGGGGGTGGACAGAGATTCAGTTCCAGGAGAGGGAAAGCAGAGGAGGGCAAAGGGATTCATTATTCATTTCCAGGAGAGGGACAGCGGGGGGGGGGGGGGGGGAGAAGGGGGGTTCAGTTCCAGGGGGAAGTCAGCGGAGGATAGGGGGATTCAGTTCCAGAGGGAGGTCAGCGGAGGACAGAGATTCTGTTTCCGGGAGAAGGAAAGCAGAGGAGGGCAAAGGGATTCAGTTCCAGGGGGAGGTCAGCAGAGGAGGACAACTGAGGAAGACAGATGGATTTGATTCCAGGAAAGGACAGTAGAGGACGACAGAAGGATTCCATTCGAGGATGAGGACAGTGGAGGAGGACAGAGGGATTCAGTTCCAGGGGGAATACAGAAGGATTTTGTTCCAGATGAAGGATAACTGAGGAAGACAGAGGGATTTGGTTCCAGAAAAGGATAGTGGAGGAGGACAGAGGGATTCCATTTCGGGGAGGGGAGGACAGAGGGAGTCCATCCCGGGGGGGGGAGAGGACATAGAGATTCAGTTCCAGGAGAGGAAAAGCAGGGGAGAGCAAAGGGATAACGTTCCAAGGAGAGGGACAGAGGGATTCCGTTCTGGGGGGAGAACAGCAGAGGGGATAGAGATTCAGTTCTGGGAAAAGGAAAGCGGAGGAGGGCAAAGGGATTCAGTTCCAGGGGGAGGGCAGAGGGATTCAGTTCCAGGGGGAGGTCAGGAGAGGGACAGCGGGGGAGGAAAGGGGGGGTTCACTTCCAGGGGGCGGTCAGCGAAGGAGGACAGAGGGATTCAGTTCCAGGGGAGGTCAGCGGAGGACAGATTCAGTTCCGGGAGAAGGAAAGCAGAGGAGGGCAAAGAGATTCAGTTCCAAGGGAAGGGCAGAGGGATTCAGTTCCAGGGGGACGTCAGCAGAGAAGGACAGAGTCATTCATTTCCAAGAGGAGGTCAGCAGAGGACAGATGGATTTAGTTCCAGGGAGAGGTCAGCAGAGGACAGCGGGATTGAGTTCCGGGGGTGGGGGGGTGGGTTGGCGGAGGACAGCGGGATTCAGTTCCAGGCGGAGGACAGCAGAGGATAACAGAGAAATTCTGTTCGGGGGAAGGACAGTGAAAGAGGACATCGGGATGCAGTTCCAGGGGGAGGACAGAGATTCAGTTCCAGGAGAGGGAAAGCAGAGGAGGGCAAAGGGATTCATTATTCATTTCCAGGAGAGGGACAGCGGGGGGAGGAAAGGGGGGTTCAGTTCCAGGGGGAAGTCAGCGGAGGACAGAGGGATTCAGTTCCAAAGGGAGGTCAGCGGAGGACAGAGATTCTGTTTCCGGGAGAAGGAAAGCAGAGGAGGGCAAAGGGATTCAGTTCCAGGGGGAGGTCAGCAGAGGAGGACAGAGGGATTCAGTTCCAGGGGGAGGTCAGCAGAGGACAGATGGATTTAGTTCCAGGGGGAGGTCAGCAGAATTAAGTTCAGAGGAGGGCAAAGGGATTCATTTCCAGGAGAGGGACAGCGGGGGAGGAAAGGGGGGTTCAGTTCCAGGGAGAGGTCAGCGGAGGAGGACAGAGGGATTCAAGTTCCAGGGGGATGTCAGCGGTGGAGGACAGAGGGATTCAGTTCCAGGGGGAGGTCAGCGGAGAACAGAGGGATTCAGTTCCTGAGGGAGGGCAGCAGAGGATGGACAGAGGGATTTAGTTCCAGGGGGAGGACAGCGGACGACAGAAGGATTCGGTTTCAGGGTAAAGACAGTGGGGGAGGAAAGGGGGGTTCGTTCGAGGGGGAGGTCAGCGGAAAACAGAGGGATTCAGTTCCTGAGAGAGGTCAGCGGAGGACGAACAGAGGGATTTAGTTCCAGGGGGAGGACAGCGAAGGACAGAAGGATTCGGTTTTAGGGTAAAGACAGCGGGGGAGGAAAGGGGGGTTCGTTCCAGGGGGAGGACAGAGGGATTCAGTTCCAGGGGGAGGTCAGCGGAGTAGGACAGAGGGATTCAGCTCCAGAGGGAGGTCAGCGGAGTAGGACAGAGGGATTCAGCTCCAGAGGGAGGTCAGCGGAGGAGGACAGAGGGATTCAGTTCCAGGGGGTCAGCGGAGGACAGAGGGATTCAGTTCCAGGGGGAGGTCAGCGGAGGACAGAGGGGTTCAACTCCAGAGGGGGGTCAGCGGAGGACAGAGGGATTCAGTTTCAGGTGGAGGTAGGCGGAGGGCGGAGGGATTCAGTTCCTGAGGGAGGTCAGCGGAGAACGGACAGAGGGATTTAGTTCCAGGTGGAGGTCAGCGGAGGACAGAGGGATTCAGTTCCTGAGGGAGGACAGTGGAAGTGGACAGAGGGATTCCGTTCCAGGGGGCAGACAGTGGGATTCAGTTCCAGGGAGAGGACAGCGGAGGACAGAGGGATTCCGTTTCAGGGGGAGGACAGCGGGATTCAGTTCCAGGGGGAAGACAGCAGAAGAGGACAGAGGGATTCCGTTTCAGGGGGAGGACAGCGGGATTCAGTTCCAGGGGGTGGACAGCGGAAGAGGACAGAGGGGTTCAGTTCCAGGGGGGTGCACAGCAGAGGGGACAGAGATTCAGTTCCAGGAGAGGGAAAGCGGAGGAGGGCAAAGGGATTCAGTTCCAGGAGAGGGGCGGCAGGGGAGGAAAGAGGGGTTCAGTTCCAGGGGGAGGTCAGCGTAGGAGGACAGAGGGATTCAGTTCCAGGGGGAGGTCAGCGGAGGAGGACAGAGGGATTCAGTTCCAGGGGGAGGTCAGCGGAGGGGGACAGAGCGATTCAGTTCCTGAGGGAGGTCAGCGGAGGACGGACAGAAGGCTTTAGTTCCAGGGGGTGGTCAGCAGAGGTCTGCGGGATTCAGTTCCAGTGGGATCGGCGGAAGACAGCAGGATTCAGTTCCAGGGGGAGAACAGCAGAAGAGGTCATCGGGATTCAGTTACAGGGGGAAGACAGAAGGATTCAGTAGCAAAGGACAGAGGGATTCAGTTCCAGAGGGAGGACAGTGGAAGTGGACAGAGGGATTCCGTTCCAGGGGCAGGCAGAGGGATTAAGTTCCAGGGAGAGGACAGAGGGATTCTGTTTCAGGGGGAGGACAGTGGGATTCAGTTCCAGGGGGAGGACAGAGGGATTCATTTCCAGGGGAGGACAGAGGGATTCATTTCCAGGGGAGGACAACAGAAGACAGAGGGGTTCATTTCTGCGGGGGGGGGGGGCAGCGTAAGAGGACAGGGGGATTCATTTCCAGAGGGGAGGACAGCGTAAGAGGACAGATGGATTCAGTTCCAGGGGGAGGATAGCGGAAGAAGACAGAGGGATTAATATCCAGAGGGAGGACAGCAGGCTTCAGTTCCAGAGGGATTCAGTTCCAGGGGAAGGACCGAAAGATTCAGTTCCAGGAGGAGGACAGCGGAGGATGGAGGGATTTGGTTCCAAGGGGAGGGCAGCGGAGGATGGAGGGATTCAGTTCCAGGGAGAGGGCAGCGGAGGACGGAGGGATTCGGTTCCAGGGGAAGGACCGAAAGATTCAGTTCCGGTGAGAGGATGGAGAGATTCAGTTCCAGGGGGGAGGACAGAGGAGGACGGAGAGATTCAGTTCCAGAGCGAGGACAGAGGGATTCGGTTTCAGGGGGAGGACGGAGAGATTCAGTTCCAGGGGGAGGACAGCAGAACACAGCGGAGGACAGAGGGATTCGGTTCCAGGGGGAGGGCAGCGGAGGACGGAGGGATTCGGTTCCAGGGGGAGGGCAGCGGAGGACGGAGGGATTCGGTTCCAGGGGGAGGGCAGCGGAGGACGGAGGGATTCGGTTCCAGGGGGAGGGCAGCGGAGGACGGAGGGATTCGGTTCCAGGGGGAGGGCAGCGGAGGACGGAGGGATTCGGTTCCAGGGGGAGGGCAGCGGAGGACGGAGGGATTCGGTTCCAGGGGGAGGGCAGCGGAGGACGGAGGGATTCGGTTCCAGGGGGAGGGCAGCGGAGGACGGAGGGATTCGGTTCCAGGGGGAGGGCAGCGGAGGACGGAGGGATTCGGTTCCAGGGGGAGGGCAGCGGAGGACGGAGGGATTCGGTTCCAGGGGGAGGGCAGCGGGGGACGGAGGGATTCGGTTCCAGGGGGAGGGCAGCGGAGGACGGAGGGATTCGGTTCTAGGGGGAGGGCAGCGGAGGACGGAGGGATTCGGTTCCAGGGGGAGGGCAGCGGAGGACGGAGGGATTCGGTTCCAGGGGAGGGCAGCGGAGGACGGAGGGATTTGGTTCCAGGGGGAGGGCAGCGGAGGACGGAGGGATTCGGTTCCAGGGGGAGGGCAGCGGAGGACGGAGGGATTCGGTTCCAGGGGGAGGGCAGCGGAGGACGGAGGGATTTGGTTCCAGGGGGAGGGCAGCGGAGGACGGAAGGATTCGATTCCAGGGGGAGGACAGAAAGATTCAGTTCCAGGGGGAGGACAGCAGAGCACAGAGGGATTTGGTTCCAGGGGGAGGACAGCGGAGGATGGAGGGATTTGGTTCCGGGGGGGAAGACAGAGGGATTTGGTTCCGGGGGGGAAGACAGAGGGATTTGGTTCCGGGGGGGAAGACAGAGGGATTTGGTTCCGGGGGGGAAGACAGAGGGATTTGGTTCCGGGGGGGAAGACAGAGGGATTTGGTTCCGGGGGGGGGAAGACAGAGGGATTTGGTTCCGGGGGGGGAAGACAGAGGGATTTGGTTCCGGGGGGGGGGGGGGGGGGGGGACAGAGGGATTTGGTTCCGGGGGGGGGGGGGAAGACAGAGGGATTTGGTTCCGGGGGGGGGGGGGAAGACAGAGGGATTTGGTTCCGGGGGGGGGGGGGGAGACAGAGGGATTTGATTCCGGGAGGGGAAGACAGAGGGATTTGATTCCGGGAGGGGAAGACAGAGGGATTTGGTTCCGGGAGGGGAAGACAGAGGGATTTGGTTCCGGGAGGGGAAGACAGAGGGATTTGGTTCCGGGAGGGGAAGACAGAGGGATTTGGTTCCGGGAGGGGAAGACAGAGGGATTTGGTTCCGGGAGGGGAAGACAGAGGGATTTGGTTCCGGGAGGGGAAGACAGAGGGATTTGGTTCCGGGAGGGGAAGACAGAGGGATTTGGTTCCGGGAGGGGAAGACAGAGGGATTTGGTTCCGGGAGGGGAAGACAGAGGGATTTGGTTCCGGGAGGGGAAGACAGAGGGATTTGGTTCCGGGAGGGGAAGACAGAGGGATTTGGTTCCGGGAGGGGAAGACAGAGGGATTTGGTTCCGGGAGGGGAAGACAGAGGGATTTGGTTCCGGGGGGGAAGACAGAGGGATTTGGTTCCGGGGGGGGGAACAGAGGGATTTGGTTCCGGGGGGAAGACAGAGGGATTTGGTTCCGGGGGGGAAGACAGAGGGATTTGGTTCCGGGGGGGGGAACAGAGGGATTTGGTTCCGGGGGGAAGACAGAGGGATTTGGTTCCGGGGGGAAGACAGAGGGATTTGATTCTGGGGGGGGGGAAGACAGAGGGATTTGATTCTGGGGGGGGGGGGGAGACAGAGGAGGGATTTGATTCCTGAGGGAAGACAGAGGGATTTGGTTCCGGGGGGAAGACAGAGGGATTTGGTTCCGGGGGGAAGACAGAGGGATTTGGTTCCGGGGGGAAGACAGAGGGATTTGGTTCCGGGGGAAGACAGAGGGATTTGGTTCCGGGGGGAAGACAGAGGGATTTGGTTCCGGGGGGAAGACAGAGGGATTTGGTTCCGGGGGGGAAGACAGAGGGATTTGGTTCCGGGGGGAAGACAGAGGGATTTGGTTCCGGGGGGAAGACAGAGGGATTTGGTTCCGGGGGGAAGACAGAGGGATTTGGTTCCGGGGGGAAGACAGAGGGATTTGGTTCCGGGGGGGGAAGACAGAGGGATTTGGTTCCGGGGGGAAGACAGAGGGATTTGGTTCCAGGGGGAAGACAGAGGGATTTAGTTCCGGGGGGGAAGACAGAGGGATTTAGTTCCGGGGGGAAGACAGAGAGATTTGGTTCCGGGGGGAAGACAGAGGGATTTGGTTCCGGGGGGAAGACAGAGGGATTTGGTTCCGGGGGGAAGACAGAGGGATTTGGTTCCGGGGGGAAGACAGAGGGATTTGGTTCCGGGGGGAAGACAGAGGGATTTGGTTCCGGGGGGAAGACAGAGGGATTTGGTTCCGGGGGGAAGACAGAGGGATTTGGTTCCGGGGGGAAGACAGAGGGATTTGGTTCCGGGGGGAAGACAGAGGGATTTGGTTCCGGGGGGAAGACAGAGGGATTTGGTTCCAGGGGGAAGACAGAGGGATTTGGTTCCGGGGGGAAGACAGAGGGATTTGGTTCCGGGGGGAAGACAGAGGGATTTGGTTCCGGGGGGAAGACAGAGGGATTTGGTTCCGGGGGGAAGACAGAGGGATTTGGTTTCGGGGGGAAGACAGAGGGATTTGGTTCCGGGGGGAAGACAGAGGGATTTGGTTCCGGGGGGGAGAAAGAGGGATTTGGTTCCGGGGGGGGGGGGAAGACAGAGGGATTTGGTTCCGGGGGGGGGGGGGGGCGACAACAACAGGGGGATTCAATAAACCATGATTTGGCCAAGCTATGCACATAGTACTAGAAGGGGGTTGAGCCCCAGCATGGCTGGAGGGCACATGGTGTGTGACAGCCGGGTTCCCGTAGAGAATGCTGGGTCTTCTATGTCCACAGCCAGGAGATAGGGAGAAGTACTCATCACCCACAGTCCTCCCCTCCCCCCACATGTAACACCTTGCAGCCTGTGAACAGCTGAGCCCGACCAGCGACTTGGCAATCACCCCGACACCTCTAGACAGCAGGGACACCATGACTGCTGCACGATCTTCCAGTCCCGCTCATCCGCAAGGCATGCCGGGCATGTCTACGTCACTTCCTCTAGTGTTCTGCCTAGTTACATGTTTTCTTGTTATCGCCCTACTGCTTGTCTTGTGCGCTGTACACTTGACCGTATGAATCTTGTATTTCTAAATTCCATAATAAATTATCAGGTGTCTGTTGCGGAACTGTGGCACGAGGACGGAACGGTTGTATAATGTCATGTTTCCGCAGGGAGCGGTTTCTTTGGTGCGCCTTGTAGAGCAAGAGTGGTGCGCATGCGTGAAGTGACTTTTTTAGCAGGGAAGATGGTGGCGACCAGGAGAGGCACGAGGGTAGAACCTCAGGAGGAGATGGAGGGCGACGGAGGGGAGCAGGTAGAGCACGGGAGATGTGATATGGACGGGAGGGTGATCGGGGCTCCCTGGCACACTCACTTCTACTCCGCTGTAGGGTGTGGATAAAGATAATATGACTTGTTCTAATGAAATGTGCAGCCAGCAATGGTTTTCTATGGGCCCGGTGGAGGAGTGTGATGATTCTGGACCCAATCACAATCTCCACTCAGTCATCATCGTACCGAGGTGGAGGTTCTGCTAATGGCACCTCCACATCTTCTCCAAAATAGATGTAAAGCCAAGACTTCACGTTATTGAACTTTGGAGTAGGGAAGGGTTAAAGCTGCTGTTTGGACATCTGTGTCTGCTCAGGGAGATTTCACTTCCTGTCTTGTTTCCGCAACAGGAAGCGAGAAGATATCTTGCCGCTCTTAGGCCTCGTTCACATTGGAGTGATTTGACAAGTCGCAGCCTATTTCCAGTAATGGCACCATTCCAGTCGGTGTGACCCCCGACTTTGCAGCGCAGCACCGATTTCCAAATGTAGTTCCTGCACTACTTTTGGTTATTTTGGTTGCGACTTCAATTGGACATTTGTGCATGAAGCCGTACAGATGTCTTTCAAGTCGCACCCAAAGTTGCACTGAAATGCGGCTTTGAAATATGTGCGAATTCAAAGCTGTGTTAATTTGAATGAAAGCTTGTGCCAATGTGCTGCAGCCCTTGCCACCCCTCTGCAAAGGGATCTGTGGTGGATTGCTTTTCAGGGGTCATATGACAGTCGTGTGAAGGCGATATGTTGCATCCTCACCTCTTGGCTGAGCCATCGCTGCATTGGACATGGTTGTAGGGCTTTTGCTGCCTGGCCTTGTATGCTTAAATGGGTTTTATTTGGCATTTGTACCGCTTGCTGAATGCGACATGCTGTTTAATTTTTGCTGTAAAGCATCTAAACCGTGTCATACGTACAGCTGAGTGGTTTCATGCCTTTCTTTAGGGGGGCAGTAAAACTGATTTCACTGTCTGCTTTGATTGATCCCTTAGACAGCTGTCAGAGGAACAAATAGATAGTCCCTCTATTCCTGTCCTGGTGATAAAGCAATATTTATTTTCAGTTTCTTTAAAAAAAACAAAACAATATGCTATTGATATACACAATAAATAATATATTGGGGCACGTTTTTTCCTCTGGAAGAAAAGAGATTTGATTTGACCTTCAAATGCACAAAGGCTTTTTTTACCGTAAGATATGTGGAATAGACTCCTTCAAGAGCTGGTTCTGGCCAGCTAAGTAGTTGTTTAAAAATGGATGCATTCCAAAATGCACAAAATATAACTGGATACTAATATTTTATATGTAAGGTTGATCCAGGTAATATCCAATTGCCTCTTGGGGGATCAGGAAGGATTTTTTTTTTTTCCTGCTGGAGCACATTGGATCGTGCTTTGTTTTTTCTTGCCTTCCTCTGGATCAACTGTGGGCATGGGATTGTGTATATGGAGGTTTGTGTCTGTGTTTTTCTTTTCTCTGAACTGCACAATTAATCGTCAAGAATCGTTATCGCGATCTTGACTAAAGTGTTTCACAATTCTTTCTATGCAAAGAATTCTCTCTGCTCTTCTGAAGCCACAGCCCTCAAAAGAAAGGAAGAGAAAAACATGCAGTCTGCTAAGAAACAAAACATTCTTTATTGGTTGAGCTTAAGTATAAACATTGTAACAATTTGTCAATGGAATAGACTTTGTGTGTAAGTAAAAAAATTTTAACCGCTTAAACACTAAACCTTTTTCTGTCATTTTGTTGGTTTCAAGTTAATTTTTTTTTGCTAGAAAATCACTTAGAACCCCCAAATATATATATATATATATATATATATATATATATATAAATATACATTTTTTTTTTTTTTTTTTTTTTAGTAGACACCCTAGAGAATAAAATGGTGGTTGTTGCAATATTTTATGTTGCACTGTATTTGCTCAGTGGTCTTTCAAATGCTTTTTTTTTTGAAAAAAATAACTTTAATGAATTTAAAAAAAATCTAAACAGTAAAGTTTGCCTTTTTTTTTTTACTAGACTAACTATGTAACTATATAGAGCATCAATATGCCCACCAAACAAATTAATAATACTGTATTTCGTTTTCATTTTGATGTTACGAATGAATATAGAAATGATTTGTTTATATTTTTTCCCAGAAGTATTTTCCTGTAAAGATATATATTAGATTGTAAGCTCTTCTGAGCAGGGCCCTCTTAATCCTCTTGTATTTTATTGTATTATAACTGTATTGTCTCCCTTTTATATTGTAAAGCGCTGCGTAAACTGTTGGTGCTATATAAATCCTGAATAATTAATAATAATATTTTGTTTTTCAGACTGCAGTGGAACCTGTTACAATGTCTTCTCCAAAGCAGACACAAAGAACAGTTAGGAGTGATTCTTCGGCACAGGACAGTGCTAGGAATAGTCAAGATCAAAGTGATGAATCTACAGTAACAGGCAGCCCCTCCAACAATGATTCTAGAAGGGGTCCGTCTCAGGTGATCACTCGCAGTAGGCATAGGAGCGGTCAGTCAGATGCAGATGTCTCAGAGGCAGAATCTACTACATCCAATTCTTCCACAAGAGTTACACGAAGTAGACAAAGTCTTGGAAGCATAACAGACTCTGCTAGGAAACTGAGGAGCCACCGATCTGCTATTCTAAATGAGCCTATCTTGGAGTCTAAAGAAGATGAAGAGCTATCAGAAGCTGAATCAAACTGCTCCTCTGTTTCTACAAGGGCTAGCAGGAGGACGCGAGCAAGTGCTTCACACTCAACTAGAGCAAGAAGTAGGAAGTCTGCTTTGCTTTCTGAACCAGTCTCTGATCATTCTGAGGCTGAATCAAACTGCTCTTCTGTTTCATTGTTGCAAAATACTGCCATCAGGTCTACAAGAACATCTGAAGCAACCCATCCACTCTCCATTAATAGTGAACCTCAGAAAGAAGAAATATCCGAAGCAGAGTCTTGCAGTTCCGACTTTGTTTCTCAAACACAGGCCAGACGTTCTAGCAGGAGAATTCAGAGTAAACCACAGGCTGTTGATGCTAAGAGTCTCAGTGAAACTAGCAGTCAAGAACAAGAATCACCTAAAAAACAAAGGTATAGTTTACGTGGAGTAAAAGTTATAGAGACTTTGTCCTCTGTGCAAGAGCAAAACATCTTGTCCACTCCTCATAGGAGTTTGAGAAATCGCATTGTAAATGAATGCAATGATATTATATTACTTTCAGACACTGACTCTCAGAGTAAGGAGTTCTCAAGCAAGGATGCACGTGTGGACCAACCAAAAGCTGAAGAATCTTTGAAAGATAGAAAGTCTAACTTGTCTGTAAAAGAAAGTTCAGTTTTGAATCAAAAATTACCTGAAACATCTCAGTCAACAATAAATGATGAAGCAGATGAAGTGATTGACCTTACAGAAGAGATGAACGAGCCACAACTCCAAGAGCAAGACAAAGCTGGGGATGATAGTGACAGTGAGGCAACTGATATTACAAACAAAGATTTTTCAAATCTGAACACAGAGACCCAAAGTGGACCATCCAATGTCACTAAGAGTGTGGAAATATCTTTGCTGCTTGATAGCGATGAAAGTGAAGAATCAGAACACAGTGAGGAAGAAGCTGATGTAGAAATGCAGAATGAAGAAATCCAGGAGGAACTGGAAGAGGACCATGAAGACCTTGTGAAAACGAAAAAGCCTAAAAAGACTTTAACCGAGCAATCACAAGATGCAGTAAACGATGGACTTTTTATTATTGATACGGCTCCGGGGCTGGATTCAAGTAAAAAATATTATGTGGATGACAAAGAATCTGAGCGAGAGCAAAGTGAAAAGGAGTCTGAGGAAGAACTGCCTGAGCCTGATGAAGAGGAGGAAGATTTTATGGATGAAGAGGTGGATGATGGTGTTAATGAAGAAGAGGAGTTATTAAACCGACCTAAAAGAGGCTTGTAAGTGTTGTGTGTTTTTATTATTATTATTTATTTATTTATTTTTTTTAATCTGTGCTTGCTGCCCACTATACAAATGTCATACATATTATTTGTTTTGTCATCTTTGAATTGTCATTCAAAAATAACTATCTTGAAATGAGCCTGTCATGAAAAAAGTACATGGCTTGCCATTCCCAATCTCCTTAACTTCTTGCCTTCATGTGTCTGGCATTAAGACCATTGTCACGATAGAGAACTAGCATTTTTAGAAAGAATGGTCAGCGACGACAGCCTTCAGGATTACTCAACAATGAGGTTTCCTTTATGCTTGTAATGTAAGTTTTAGTGGCAGGTATTCTACAAACTTCCAGGTATGTAGTATGCAAATGAGCCTTTTGTAAAAAATTCACTTTAAAGTTGAGCTGGCCTTACATGGACTATAGACTGCAGAGATGATCAATGTATTCTGATGGTGGTGAAGTCTCCTTGCTGTCAGAATACATTGACACAGTGGGGAGGGTTGCTCCATCCACCTCAAATATGTGGACGGGGAAATCGGGTCAATTTTTCATTCATTTATTTATTTTTTGTTTTGTTTTTTCATTAAACCCGCTCGTTAAACAAAACTGACCCATCTATGGCCAGCTTTACTCTCTTGTTAAAGGCCATTGATCTCCTTGTTGGCAGCAGAAGCATCAAAGTGTGTGTGTTTGTTGCCTTTAAACTAATTACCATGCCTTGCTGTAAAAAATAATTTCTTGTAAATGTTAGATATGTCATTTTCATTACCATTGACCACAGATGGCGTTTTTGTTTTTTGTTTTTTATTATTGCATGTTTTTTTTCCCCCAGTGATTTGTCAACAACTATTGATACAGGACTGAATATTAAGGAGCTGGGTGGCTTATATATCAACTTTGATGCAGAAAAGCCAAATCCTGGTCCAAGCTTGCAAGAAAAAATGAAAAAAGAAAATAAAAAGAAAGATGAGGTAAGATGATATATATGCACGTACAGAGCACTATTAAAAAAAAATTATGAATGTAAAATATATTTTTATTTTATTAGTATCTGTCACCCTATAGTTAAAGCGGAGCTCCACCCAAGAGGGAAGCTCTGCTTGTTTGCAACCTCCACTGCCACATTTGGCACTTTTTGGGGGGAGGAGGGTACCTGGTTTTGACAGGTACCCGCTCCCACTTCCGGGTCAGATTGCTCCCGCAATCTACGAGGAACTTTGACCCCTCCTCTCCCCCCGCAGCCTTCTGGGACACACACACAGGTTCCAGAAGACTGCGTGACCATTCACAAAGCGCAGTGTGATGCATGCATGCGCAGTTGGAAGCCGACTGTGAAGCCTGTCGCTTTCTCTTACCTAAGATGCTCGTTGCCTGCACCCAAAGCAGAGTGAAGAATCGGCTCGGGTGCCAATATCGCTGATCCCTGGATAGGCAAGTATCCTTATATTAAAATCTAGCAGCTACAGTATTTGTAGCTGCTGACTTTTATTTATTTTTTATTTTCTTTGGGGGGGGGGGGGGGGGGACACTAGAGCTTCTCTTCAAAACAGTTGTGGTTTTTTTGTTTGTTTGTTTTTTTTTTTTTTTTTTTTTTTTTTTTTTTTTAATCAAACCCTTATGTCCTTGAAAATTTACATAAAAGGTATGCAAATGAGTGGAACATTAAGTAAAAAGCAAAACGTTTGCTAAAATTGCATGTTTTTTAAAGCAAAAGGGCCATAGTATGTCTCTTCTGCATTGACGTTTCTTACCTGGCTGTATGTATAGCATTTAGGCATATGCCAAAATGAATGACATCACAGTATGGCCAATCATAATGACTGAATATCAGCCAGCTAGTAAGAGAGATCGCAACGCAAGAGTAGAGGGTGAGTATAGTTATTCACTGTTTCTCAACTTCAGTCTTAAAGTACACCCAACAGGTCATGTTTTTAGAATTTTCATCAGATGAAATGGCTGTGGTAATTACTAATAATTACTAAGGCAGTGAAACTGATCAAATCAACTGTGCAAAATAATGAAAAGTCTAAAAACGTAACTTGTTGGGGGTACTTGAGAACTGGAGAGGAGAAACATTGCTTTAAGTAACTCAACACATGTTAAACTTGGGCAACAGTGACCTCGGGATATGAAATGGTTAAATGAGGTAGGTGGAACTGCTGATGTTGCTAGCAGTATTTCAGATAAATGTAATTGTAACCTTTTGAGGAACATTTACAGTATATACAGGGATTCCTAAATGCTAAATGGGTAAAAGGGGTTGTGTTTGCATGGCACACAGGCACATAGATTATATTGAGTGAACAGGCTGGCTGCTTTCAGCATCTATTGTTCTGTTTTAGGTAATTTTTCACATGGGGCAGACTACAATTAGATCAGCAGGGGATCTGTCTGCTGATCCCCTGCTGATTAGAGCAGAGCGCGCAAATGACAGATCCATGTCAGCTCAGTTTATGCAAAACGGACAAAGCCCGCTGTGCTCTATGGACCAGCGAGTGTAAATGCACTCCGCTGTCAGTTTGCACCTGACTGCCCTACTCTCTGATCTGCCTAGACAAAGGAGGGGACAGATCCCCTTCCGTGTGTGTTTTTTTTTTTTTTACCACTTCAGCCCCGCTCACTGTATATATACGTCATTTTTTTGAAGATGGATATCTCGGTAACGGCAGCAGCTGCTGCCACAACCGAGATATCCATCTTTACAGTGAGCGATTCTGTACACGATAATGGTGGTCTCTGCGGCGGGTTTGCCGCAAGATCACCGTTATCGGCGGCGGGAGAGGTGCCACCCCCCCCTCCCGCCGCTCTCCCGCACCCTCCGCCGCTTACCGGAGCCGTCGGTAGCGGCGGAGGCGATCGGGTCCTTTCCCTGCTGAGGTATGGAGACAAGTGAGGCCAAGATGGCCCCCACCCGTCTCCATACCATGTGACGGCCGGAGCGACGTCATTCGACGGCTCCGCCCACTCTCTTAAAGGCACAAATTTTTTTAGTGTCATTTTTTTAAACGACTTTTTTTATTTTTTTTATTTTTATTTTTTTTGCATTTTAGTGTAAATATGAGATCTGAGGACTTTTTGACCCCAGATCTCATATTTAAGAGGACCTGTCATGCTTTTTTCTATTACAAGGGATGTTTACATTCCTTGTAATAGGAATAAAAGTGATCCAAATTTTTTTTTTTTTTTAAAAACAGTGAAAAAAAAAAATAAAATAAAATAAATAAAAAAAAAAAATTTTTTTTAAAGCGCCCTGTCCCGACGAGCTCGCACGCAGAAGCGAACGCATACGTGAGTAGCGCCCGCATATGAAAACGGTGGTCAAACCACACATGTGAGGTATCGCCGTGACCGGTAGAGTGAGAGCAATAATTCTAGCCCTAGACCTCCTCTGTAACGCAAAACATGCAATCTGTAGAATTTTTTAAACGTCGCCTATGGAGATTTTTATGGGTAAAAGTTTGACGCTATTCCACGAGCGGGCGCAATTTTGAAGCGTGACATGTTGGGTATCAATTTACTTGGCGTAACATTATATTTCACAATATAAAAAAAATTTGGGCTAACTTTACTGTTGTCTTATTTTTTTTTTCAAAAAAGTGAATTTTTTCCAAAAAAAGTGTGCTTAGAAGACCGCTGCGCAAATACGGTGCAAAAAAAAGTATTGCAATGACCGCTATTGTATTCTCTAGGATGTTAGGAAAAAAACAATATATAATGTTTGGGGGTTCTAAGTAATTTTCTAGCAAAAAAACCTATTTTAAACTTGTGAACACCTAAAATCCAAAACGAGGCTAGTCTTTAAGTGGTTAATAGGACCGAATTGGAGGTAGGAACGTGTAGTCTGTTTATACCCACCTGTCCATAGGGGTGAGTGGAAGGTCCCCAAACAAATTTGCCTTTTAAAGAAGAGCAAGTCATCACCCGGGTGCCTTTTCCATGGTGTTTTGGCTCTTGGTTAAGCAATTCATTTTTCAACAGGATTAAAAAGTTTCCTTTACACTATAGAAAGGTTTGCTCAGATAATGGTTTCTCAAACATGTCCTCAAGTACCGTTTTTAAAAGGTCACGTTTTACAGATTTGTACAGACATTTGCAAAGCTTAATTCACCTTTTGCAATTATTTCATTTTACTTGCACTTCTATTAACCACTTGCTTACCGGGCACTTAAACCCCCCTCCTATCCAGACCAATTTTCAGCTTTCAGCGCTGACGCACTTTGAATGACAATTGCGCGGTCATACAACACTGTACCCAAATGAAATTTTTATCATTTTTTCCCCACAAATAGAGCTTTCTTTTGGTGGTATTTGATCACCTCTGCGATTTTTATTTTTTGTTAAAAAAATTAAAGACCGAATTAAAAAAAAAATTTTTTTTATTTATTTTTTTATATTTTGTTATAAAATTTTTTAAAAGGGTAATTTTTCTCCTTCATTGATGTACGCTGATGAGGCGGCACCAATGGGCACTGATAGGTGGCAGTGATGGGCACTGATGGGTGCCAGTGATGGGCACTGATCTTGTACACTGCTAGGTGGCACTGATTGGCACCACTGGTGGGCATTGTTAGGTGGCAATGGTGGGCATTGATAGGTGGCACCTGTAGGCATTGATAGGTGGCACTTATGGGCATTAATACGTGGCACTGGTGGGCACTGTGATGTGGCAATGTAAGGTGGCACTGGCAGGGGGTACTGGTGGCACAATTGAGGCATTATTGCCTCCTCCTCTTCGGGACCGATGTCCCTTACTGCTGAGCCGGTGATCGGCTTTTTTTTCTCCTCGCACTGTCAGCGCGAGGAGAAAAAAAAAACGATTACCGAGCTTTTGTTTTGATCATGTGATCAGCTGTCATTGGCTGACAGCTAAACACATGGTAAGGGGCCGGGACCGGCCCCTTACTTGGATCGGTGATCACCCGAGTCTCAGTGACTCGGTGATCACAGCGCGCTCCACAGAACGAACTGCAGTCCTGTGATCCACAGGAGAAGTACAGCCAAACAAGATTTGGCTCTACTTTTGCCTTTTTGAAGCGATATGGAAATTGTTATTGTTCAAAGATTCCCTTAATGTCTGCGAGAATGCTGTAACAATGGATGCTATTCAGACTATTTACTACATGTTGAGCTGGGCTCACACTTAATGGTGTAGTAATGCATACATTATGCACGTTGGTCAGTTGCTCTTCATCCCAACGTTTGTTGACAATGCATGGTAACGCACACTCATGTGCTGTGTTAAAAAAATTAGTGTGTACAAAAATGGTGTGCTGCGTTACAAAAAATAGTGCATGCACCTTGTTTGGTATATTAGGCAGCTTATTTAAATCAATAATCATGGAAAACCTGGTAATGTGCATGCTTTGATGTAGTGCAACAATTTGAGTTTATCCTTAGTTTCCTACTGCAATTTGTTCAGTTCCAGTTGAGTATTGGTGTTTTATCACCCCATTGGCATCACTAAATATCAACCTATGTCTATTCAGGATTATAATCAAAGCTCGAAGCAGACCTATCACTCACATGGGTCACAGGTGAATTTTGGTTTAAAGGGAACTGTAACAGTTTTGGGTCTATGTTAAAATTTTGTAATATACATTTTTCAGCTGATATTTATTTTTTTATTTTTCTAGATTTAATTTTTTTTAACAAATATTTAATAAGCGATGCTCTCATGACACCGACCTCAAAGAGCATTATGAGTTTTGTAAAGAGGAGAACATGGCACAAGCTGTTTCCAAACAGCCATCTGAAGGAGGGAGATGAGGCGCTGACTTTCTTTCTTTTCTTTTCTTTCTTTCTTTCTTTTCTTTTCTTTTCTTTTCTTTCTTTCTTTCTTTCTTTCTTTCTTTCTTTCTTTCTTTCTTTCTTTCTTTCTTTCTTTCTTTCTTTCTTTCTTTCTTTCTTTCTTTCTTTCTTTCTTTCTTTCTTTCTTTCTTTCTTTCTTTCTTTCTTTCTTTCTTTCTTTCTTTCTTTCTATGAAGGGGTCAAAGTGACCCAGGAAAATGTGAAAAGTAGCTGAAAGTGCCACAAATCCATTATACTTTGCCATTGACTGAAACAAATACCCTGCATTTCTTTAATCTATGTACTTGGTTCAGGAAGGCTGCTGTTTATCACAGTTGCATAAAATGTTATAAACGGTTTGTTACAGGGTGGCAAGCTGCTGACCAGATCTGACGGGCCACTGATCTGATTTCTATTTTACGCTCTAATTGGGATGGGATGGGTGCTAAGCGAGGAATGCTTCTGTCATTGGACCTTCACAAGGCCTTTGACTCCATTTCCTGGCTCTTCCTCTTCCATACATTGAAACAGTGGAACTGCGGACCTAAATTTATGAGCCTTATTGGCACATTATACTCTAATCCTTCGGCCAACATTCTTGCATATGGACACAAGTCGGATCTTATACAGATAAGGAGAGGAATTAGGCAGGGATGCCCTCTCTCGCCTCTCCTTTTTATTCTGGCGATCAAATCGCTGGTAGCGGCTTTCCGTGCCAACCCCAACATTCATGGTGTACCTAGCGGCGGCAGGACACATAAATGTGCTTTTTTCGCCGACTAATTGTTATTATTTGTAACAGATCCGATCACAGCTCTACCCAATTTATCTGCTACACTCTCTAGATTTGAAACTGTCTCTGGTCTACGAGTTAACCAATCTAAATCTGAAGCGTTGGACATAAACCTTCCTGCCCCGGTACGGGATGCAATACAGCAGTCGTTTCCCTTTAAATGGTGCACACAGGCACTCCCTTATCTGGGAATTAAGCTCACTCGGGATGTCTCTACACTGTTTCAGGTTAATTATACCCCTCTTTTTAAGTCCATTGAACAAGAACTAAAGAACTGGCAGTCACATGATCTTTCCTGGATGGGTAGAATAGCAGCCATAAAGATGACGGTACTCCCCCGAATCCTATACTATTTCCGATCATTGCCGATTCCGATACCATTCGCATTCCTTAAAAAACTTCAGTCGCTAGTATACAAATACATTTGGGGTGGTAGGGGATGCAGAGTAGCTCACTCCACTCTCTATATTTCCAAAAGGAGAGGAGGACTGGGAGTTCCCCACTTCGTGAAGTATTATAGGGCGGCTCAACTGGTACAACTTTACCAAATTTTTTTTCTACAACATAACAACCAGACTGGGTTCGGTTGGAAGCGCAGGCCAGTCCCTCATTACCAGTAGACCTCCTTCTGTGGCTTCTGACAAGAGAACATTGGGCCATATTGTGCCCTGCTTTATCCCACTCCCTGCGTCTGTGGGACACGGTGAACAAAATACACCCGCTGAAATCTCCTCATTCTCCTGTAGCCCCTATACTCAATAACCCACACTTTCCTCGAGGACAAAATCCCCAACAATTCACGTGGTGGGTTAACAAAGGCCTTTATAGGATAGCACACTTCATAGATCACAAAGGGATCAGGCAACAGGCTTACTTTCGAGAGACATTACAGATGCCACAGACGGAATTTTTCCGTCTACATCAAATCACTCACTTCATAAAATCCCTAGCTACTAATCTGATAGACATAACCACTAGGACCTTGTTTGAAAATAAATGCTTATGCAGAACTGAGTCACGGGGAGGGATCTCTGAGCTCTATGCCCTCTTCAATACCCAACAGACCAAACCTTCATACCAAATAGCATGGGAATCTGATTTAGGTGAGACTATAGAGGAGGAGTTATGGGGGAAATGGTCGACCATGGTGCATAAGGGAATACTCAATACTTCCCTGGTGGAGGGAAACTACAAGGTATTGTCCAGGTGGTACCTTGTCCGGGCGAGGATGTACCCCGGAACTTCACCCCTTTTTGCTTTTAGAGGATGCGGGCAGGAGGGTACCATGTTGCATGTTTGGTGGTCCTGTCCCAAGGTCCAGCGCTTCTGGATCAGAGTATTCACCTTGGCCTATTCAGTGACAGGACAAAATCTACCTAAAAATCCCAAGACGGCACTATTTGCAGACTTGCCAGACGGGACCCCTAGACATCTCCGAACTCTCATCATCTTTATTTTTTAAGCAGCAAAATCGCAATAGCACGAGCATGGATAACTCCAGTGGTCAACCTTGCACTGGTAAAGAATAAAATATCTTGGATCATGGTCAACGAAAAATTGGCCAGTATCCTTAAAGACTGGCCAGATTTGACAGGGTGTGGTCCCCCTGGATTAAATGCCTCCAAGCCCCATAGTCTCTAGAACTGTATGGTGGGGACCCAGGCCGAGGGAAACGGCTTCTTCTTTGGATTCTGGACCTTTTTATCTTTTTTCCTCTTCCTCTCCTTCCCATCCTCCTCCTCCTCCTTCTTAACCTTACTTTAAATCACTTCTCTTCTCCCCTCCCTTTCTTCTCTTTTTATGTTTAAAAGATTCTACTTATGGATACAAGTGGAGAGCTATGGAGCCTCTCTTTTCTTGGCTCCAATGGAGGAACAAGGTAAACTAACTTTAAAGACCTAACCTCCTTTGGTGCCAAGGGCCCTGATACTGAGATATACTAAAGGTACTACAACTTGATTTAATATTACCAAGAAGTTAAGAGTACTCCGCTCACAGGGCAAATATATCTTTATCTTTTCTATTTTTTAGTTCTATTTTTATTTTTCATTTTGATAAACACTAATGATATATGGAACTTATATGATATGTTATTCTAGACCCTTTTTTAAGGATAGGTCTACATTAGTGTCCTTATGTTCACAGAGCGTACTAATACTCACATGTTACCCCCTCCCCCTTTTTTTTTTTTTTTTTTTTTTTTTCCTTCTTCTTGTTTTGTACAACACTTTTGTGTCATTTGACTGAAAATATGATTACTGACTGATTGTCCATGCCATTTTGTATAATTTGCAAAACCTTTTAATAAAGAAAATCGAAAATAATTTTTTTTAAACGGTTTAATGTAGCAATTTATCTATTTTTAAATGCACCGAGGATCCCTTTGTGCTATTTTACTTTAACCCTTTTTTTTTCTCAATTTCAGCTCCTAAAGAAAAGTGTAATAACTCCTGACTTTGAAAAGAGAGAATCTGTCCCACCTTATAGAGAGTCTTTGAAAAAGCTAAAAAAACAGAGAAAAGTAAGTGTTATATACAGTTAAGCTTTATTTAGTTAACCTATCTGTGTTTTTATCCTAATTGAGATTACAGTACTATGGTCTTATATTGATGCACATTTGATTTATAGGCGGACCGTGATAAAACAACTGGACAGGGCTGGTTTGACATGAAGGCTCCAGAAATGACAGAAGAATTGAAGAATGATCTAAAGGCTTTGAAAATGAGATCAGCCATGGACCCCAAACGCTTCTACAAAAAGGATGACCGAGAGGGCTTCCCCAAATATTTCCAGGTATTGATGCAAGACTTAATACACAGGACAGTCTCTTTGTGCATTTAAAAGGGGGAAAAAAAGGAAAACAATGTAGATGGTGCTTGGTGGTATGAGCCAGGTTGTGAAGGCATGTGGGTTTGTATGTTGTTATTTAGGCTGTGTAGAGTAATCATTTTGGTTTCTGTTCTAGGTGGCAACTGTGGTGGACAATCCCTTAGACTATTACCATTCTCGAATTCCTAAAAGCCAACGAAAGAGAACAATTGTGGAGGAACTTCTTGTGGATTCTGAGTTCAGAAGGTAATACTCTATAAATTGTTGTTGGTAAATGTAGACGAGCATCAGAGTTAATGACAGAAATCACTTACTGTGCTTCATTCGGTAATAGGACCACTCACAAATGCAAGATAAGGTTTTATCCACTTACCAGAAACTGCTCAGAAAGGGCTTTTTTTTTTTATTTAGTCACAACTAATGTTTTAGGATTGCACGTGGGACCTTGTTTGATGAAGGGGGCCCTGTTTGGCCCTAAATACTTGTAGTTGCTTTTGTTGTGTCTAAATAAAAATTTCTTGCTGAGCAATTTTTTTTTTTTTTTTTTTTTTTGTGTGCAATTGACACAGCTTGTTGAACATCAAAGTTGGACACAAGGACCACAAACATTGCTTCAGTGCTTTCCCCATTTCTTAAGACTCCTCCCTGTGGCTTAGTTTAGACCTGTGGCTTTTTTCTGCAAGAAACTGTTTCTGGTTTTGCATAGGCACAGTGGTGTTGAGGCCCAGGACTTCCTTCTTGTCCAAGGTAGTTTTGTCTATCTCTCAGCCACTTCCTTTCAGGAAGACTAAAGTGGTTGTAAATGTAAAATGTTTTTCCACCTGCATTAAGGTGAAAAAAAACTTTTTACATGCAGCCCCCCCCCCCCCCCCCCCAAACACTAACCTGAGCCGGATCTGGGTCCAGTGCCGTGCCTGAGAGCAGCGGGAGACGTTGGCTCCTGCTGCTGTCGGTCAAAACCTGTTAGCAGAGAATGTAGGATAGGGCCAGGCTAGGCTGTGTATCTAAATAGAAGCAAACAGCCCAGCTCGGAAGGAAACCTGCATGAGTGACCACCATATGGGAGTGCCTATGGGGGCACTCAGCGGGGAGGAGGAGCTCTGGGAGCGCCAGTGGGGAACCTAAAAGAAGGATCAGGGCTGCTCTGTGCATAACCATTGCAAAAACCAGGTAAGTCTGTTATTTTAATAAAAAGCTTTAAGCACTTCAGCCCCGGAAGAATTGTTTTAGTCGACTAAAATCTCCAGTACATTTCAGTAATTGCAATTTAGTTTTAGTCAATGTTTTGACTAAAATGGCTTTTAGTTTTAGTCATATTTTAGTCATCTCAATTGTTTTAGTTGACTAAATTAATACTGGTTGCAGGGCCCTCAGATGTCAAGGTGCGGAGCCCTCAGGGGTCCAGAGGCAGGACTCGCAAAGGTCTGGGGGCCAGACTCGCAGAGGTCCAGAGGCCGGGCTCTCGGCGCTCCTACTCCGATTCGAGCATACAGGCTGCATGGGGCGGGGTCAGAGCGGCAGTGGTGCTCCTGGCCTCACCCCTGCCCAGCTGGCCGGTAACACAGCAATTTATTTCTGCGCTCGGCGTTATCGTGCGATACCAATTTGCGAGCAGCATGTGCTCAAGGGGCAATGTTAAAGATGGCCCTGGCAATAACGTCATGGCTGCAACAGTTTTCTGAATGCATGGCAAAGTCAATTCAGCGCCCAGTGCGCATGCGCCGGTGACATCACCTGCTGCTGATAAAGTAAATATCTCCTAAATGGTGATTGTTGAGGAGATATTTACTGCACATATAGGTAAGACTTATTATAGGCTTATCTATAAAAATCAACATTGCGACTTTACTACCACTTTAAGGAAATGAAAGCCTTTAGCTTGTAGATGAATACTGCCACCTTCAGGCTGCATTGTTTGCAGTTCTATAGATTTACTGTTTTAATCAGATTATACGGTAGTATTACAGTTTTAATTAAAACACAGAAGGGGAAAAAATATAAATGTTTTCTAAGACTAAAATAAAAACATGGTTTTATTTAAACAGGATACGAAACAAAGTCTTTATATGTATTTAAAAATATATATTTTGTAAAAAACAAAAATGATTTAGGTGCAAACTAGTCCAGTTATTGAGTTAACCTACACGTGCTGACTCTGCTAATTATGGCTTGGGCATCTAGCCATCGATGACCTCCTTGGATGAAAAAAATTAAACTGAAGTGTGAACTCTGTTAGTGGAAAATAGATATAAGCCAGTAGCCAGACAAAACTAAAGCACCAGGTTTTTGTCATAATTGCTCTGCAACTTTTACACTATACTCCTACTGTTTAGCCTTTTCAACATGACATGTTGTCCATTCTAGATATAATAAAAAGAAGTACCAGGAGATCATAGCAGAAAAGGCTGCCCGTGCCGAAGGCAAGAAGAACCGTAAAAAGAAGAAATTCCGGACATAATATCAAATATTGTTCCATTTTTGTATGTTGTCTTAAATACCAGTAAGAAGAGAGCTATGAGTCACCAAATTGCTGAGAGAGACCCTAAACCTAAGTTTCATTAGGTTTTGTACATAAGTGCCTGTGAAAGACCTATTTTTATAAGGTTGCTGAGGCAATCCACAGCAAACGTATGGGTAAAATATTGGACTAAATTATGTACAATAAAAGCCCTGTGATGGGATTGTAACTAAAACAGGCTTGATGATTTTAATTGCTTCTTTTGGATATATGCATAAATGTAATCTAACACACAGCATGAATCATTAGAAGTATGTTTTTCAGAGATTGCCGATAGTATGAAAGCAAATTGTCATCAGAAACACTTTCGGTAAAAAAAAAAAAAAAATCCCAGAAAAGTTAGCTCATAAATAAATACAGATATTATGGTATTGTGGTCCAACTCGCATACTGGAAATAAATTTTCTTTTGGAGACCTGTATCAACATCTTTCTTTTGTGTTTGGCCTCCTTATCTATAAAGTGTAAGTTCACCTTAAACAACTTTTTCCCAAAAAGCATTCTATGCAATTTCGTATCTTCTGAATAGAACATTCCCATGCTTCTACTTTTTCCAGTGCTGCAACCTCCTGCTATTACTCTGCTTTTTTTTTTAATAACTTCTGGTAACATATCCCCAAACCCTGGGCCTCCATCATCTGTGCCCAACGCTCCCATCAACTTGCACCCTCTGGCAGTAGCTGCAATTCACAGAACTTCGTTTCCATTCCTCTTTTTCCCAAAACCAGCCTTCCTTTCTCCTGCACCCTCTGGAATGCCTGCTCTGTCTGTAACAAACTCGCCTCCCTCCATGACTACTTTTATCACAAATTCCTTTAACCTACTTGCCACTGATGAAACCTCCACCGCCCCAATATTATCAGAGGGACCACATAGAAGGAGAGGAACTAGGGGAGGAAGGAGAAAGAAAAAGAAAGTGAGACAACTAAGCACAGGGCTATTTAACCACTTGACGACCGCTCACTGTATATGTACGTAATTTTTTTGAAGATGGATATCTCGGTAACGGCAGCAGCTGCTGCCACAACCGAGGTATCCATCTTTACAGTGAGCGGTTCTGTACACGATAACGGTGGTCTCTGCGGCGGGTTCCCTGCGAGATCACCATTATCGGCGGCGGGAGAGGTGCCACCCCCTCTCCCGCGCCCTCCGCCGCTTACCGGAGCCGTCGGTAGCGGCGGAGGAGATCGGGACCTGTCACTGCTGAGGTACTGAGACGAGTGAGGCCAAGATGGCCCCCACCCGTCTCTATACCACGTGACGGCCGGAGCGACGTCGTTATGACGGCTCCGCCCACTTCTCTTAAAGGCACAATTTTTTTGTGTCATTTTTTTTAAACAACTTTTTTCCCCTTTCGTCTTTCAGGACAGCCACCATGAGAGATAGTCTCCTCCTCTTCCTCTTAGGAAACACTGCGCCAGCCCATAAATTCTCACTTCCCCCTGCCAGACCTCAGTATTAGTGTTTCCTCCGGTGGGGAGACACTGTGCAAGGAACCAGGCTTTTCAGTCAGGGGACTGTGGCTGTTATTTGTTTTGAGCCTGTAAATGGGAGCAGGGGCTTCCTATGGGCATGGGGGGGACTTACCCCTCGTTCGGTGGCCACCACTTCCTAGCTGAGCGCAGCTTCAGGCTGTGGGGGTTCCCTATCGCGGTCACAGGGCTGCAGCAGGCTGGCGTCCGCCCTTCCTGTATACTTTACAGGCCGCTCTCTTTTTGGAACTAGGCGGGCCGGACGACGGGCGACGTCATTTCCGGCGGAAGGGCGGGGGCTTGCCTTTGACCCGCGGCTTCCGGTTCTGGGTCGCAGGGCTGATAGGGAAGCCAGGCACAGGCTGGAGACGAGTCTGGGACGCGCACAGGCAGCGTTGGACTCGGTAGTAGCAACCACCTGCAAGTCATGTCGGAAGCGGATGCTCAACCAACGGACACTACCTCCAGCCTTCCTAAGGTAAGAGTGCCTTGGGGAAAAGTACTCCTTACCTAGGATTGTCCCTCCATGTATGGTTCCTGTCATGGGGGGGCAGATCCCCTGGGTGGTCAGGGGAGGGAGGCTCAGATCCCCATAGATTAAGGAGGGTCTAGTGCACTCCCAGGGTTGTATCCTTGTTTTTTTAAAAAAAAAAAAAAAAAGTGACAAAATTTTTGCTTTTTCCTTTCTTGTATTTCAGAAAGCTACAGAAAAATTTAAGTCTACCCATAGCTCTAAGAGGAGGTGTGCCTCTTGCAGGGACACATTAGGGGAGGCATGGACAAAGGTCTTGTGTAGGGAGTGCATAGACTCCCTTGTTAAGGAGAGGGACTCTGAACAGGAGTCAGGACTTGCAGCCTCAGTAAAGGAGCTCTCGTCCACCTTTTCTTCATTTAAAGCCTTATTTGAAAGGTTTCAACCTCCCATTAGTCCAGCTCCCCAGGATACAACCCCGCCTCAGGCGCAGGGCTCTGCTCCTGCCCAACCTGCAACTTCAGTTAGGGCAGAGGAAGCTCCAGGGCCTTCCGGAGTGGAACTAAGACAGCCAGATAGTTCCTCCTCCGATTCCCAGGATGGTTCAGAGGGGGAGGACCAGGACGGGGAGTCCAAGAGATCCTCCAGATATAAATTATCCCTAGAGGAGGTAGAGGACCTCTTAGGGGCTATTTATACAACCCTCGGTATTCAGGAGGACAGGAAACCCCTGACCCTTCATGACCAGATGTACAGAGGCTTGGGGGAACAAAAGAGAGGTTTTTCCAGTTCATGAAGTACTGGTTGAAACTATCAAAAAGGAGTGGCAGGATCCTGAAAGGAGACCCTTTTTTTCTAGATCCTTAAAAAGGAGATTTCCGTTTTCGGATGATCCTACATCTATCTGGAATAAAAATCCCAAGTTAGATGCTGCTTTCTCCCAGGTTTCCAGACACACTGACCTGGCATTTGAGGACATGGGGGCCCTGGTGGATGTCATGGATAAGAGAATAGACTCTCTCCTTAAAAAGACGTGGGATTCAACAATTGGTAACTTGAAACCTGAGTTGGCTGTCACAGTAGTGGCTCGCAATCTGGAGCACTGGCTCTCTAAGATTCAAGAGCATATTGAGGCTGGAACGGCAAAAGAAACCATTCTGTCTTCTTTCCCTACGATTCTGCGGGGTATCGCCTACATAGCTGATGCCTCGGCAGAGTCAGTACGTATGACGGCCAGATCAGCGGCTCTGGCCAATTCGGCCAGGAGAGCCCTCTGGCTAAAAACCTGGCTGGGCGATAGCGCCTCTAAAGTCAAATTGTGCGGCATACCGTTAACGGGAGACCTTCTCTTCGGCCCAGGCTTAGAGACTGTCTTAGACCGCACAGCAGACAGGAAGAAATCCTTCCCGGTTAAGCGGAAAACCCCTGCACCTACAAAGAAGGGGTTTCGTCCGCAAAAGCGTAAAGAGACTCCAAAGCCGGAAGGGCAAAGGAAGCTCTGGGGTCAGAAAGGCAAGGGCAGAGGAGGGGCGATTTTTCGCCCTCCTGAACAGCCCCGTAAAAGTCAATGACTCCCCAACCATGGTGGGGGGAAGATTGGGGGCCTTCCTCCCACAGTGGGAAGCAATATCCCCCAATCGCTTTATCCTAGGGATTATAAGAAAGGGGTACCATATCGATTTCACAAATCTTCCTCCTCGGAGATTTTTGGTCACGCACCTACCCAGGTGTACGGCAAAAGCCGAGGCTCTGTTGGAAGCACTAAGAGATCTGGTAGATCAGAATGTGGTTCTAAGAGTTCCAAAAGCCGAGGAGGGAGAGGGGTTTTATTCACACATCTTCGTAGTGAAGAAACCCACAGGGAAATTCAGACTAATTCTGAATCTAAAGCCCCTGAACAAGTCAGTGACATACAGGAGATTCCGTATGGAAACAATTTTCACGGTGAGAACACTGTTGCCCCGCAACTGCTTTATGGTATCCCTGGACCTAAAGGACACGTATCTACACGTTCCCATAGCAGAAGCCTCACAGAGGTTTCTCCGGCTAGCGGTAGATCTAGGTGGAACAAAGGTACATCTACAGTTTCAGGCGCTGCCTTTCGGGCTATCCTCCTCGCCCCGCATCTTCACCAAGGTCTTGGCGGAGGTGATGGCCTTTCTTCGGCTCCAGGGAGTATCAGTGATAGCATACCTGGACGACCTGCTCCTGTTTGCAGCGTGTCCACTGCAGTTAGTCAGGGATCTAGAACTTACAAAAAGAGTTCTTACAGGTCTAGGGTGGCTAATGAACTTGGAGAAATCCAGTTTGATTCCCTCCCAGCTCATTACCTACTTGGGGTACCAGTTGGACTCAACACTACTGAGAGTGTTTCTTCCAACAGAAAAAATACTAAAGCTGGACAGGGCGGTGGCTTGTCTCCAGTGCAGCAGTCGGGTCTCCATAAGAGTTCTGATGTCGGCCCTGGGTCTTTTGACCGCGACCCTCCCAGCAGTGCAATGGGCAGGTCTGCACTTTCGTCCCTTACAGTCCTTTGTCCTAAGGGTGTGGGATCACAGCCAGAGAAATCTGGATGCCTTGGTTCAGGTCCCATCCCAAGTAAAGAGATCCCTCTGGTGGTGGAGGAGGGTCTCAAACTTGTCGCAGGGTCGTCTGTGGTTCATCCCAGTCTCTCAGGTGGTAACCACAGACGCAAGCGGCAGAGGTTGGGGGGCGCATCTGGGTTCCCTTGTAGCACAGGACACCTGGGAGGGAGACGAACTCAGAAGGTCGTCCAATTGGAAGGAGCTGAAGGCAATTGGGCTAGCACTCAGGTTCTTCAAAAAGGAGCTACAGGGCCACCATGTTCAGGTGCAGTCGGACAACTCGTCCGCCGTAGCCTATGTGAACAAGCAGGGAGGCACAAGGAGCGGAGTACTGTTGGCATTGGCATCAGACATTCTGAGCTGGGCCGAGACTCACACTCTCTCACTTTCAGCAGTCTACCTGAGAGGAGAAAAGAATGTGAAAGCAGACTTTCTCAGCCGAACCAAGCTGAGAGAGGGCGACTGGATCCTCAACCAGGAGGTTTTCAGTCTCATCTCAGAGAAGTGGGGTCCTCCGGAGGTAGATCTGTTCGCGTCAAGAAGCAACGCGAAAGCCCCTTGTTTTTTCTCCCTAAACAGAGGGGAGGGAGCGCGAGGGGTCGACGCATTGATCCAGGACTGGCATTTCAGAATCTGCTATGCCTTCCCGCCCCCAGCGTTATTACCAGCAGTTCTCAGGAAGTTTCAGATGGAAAACACGTCCCTGATTCTGGTAGCACCACATTGGCCAAAGAGGGCTTGGTTCTCAGTACTCAAGCAGCTAGCGGTCGAACCTCCCTTATTCCTGCCACCTCGAGAGGATCTCCTCTCACAGGGCCCAGTCCTCTGTCCACAGGTTCACCAATGGCAGTTAGCGGCCTGGCTACTGAGGAGGGTATGCTGAGAGCTAGGGGTTTTTCTGAGAAATTAATCTCCACCCTCCTCAATAGCAGGAAGAAGGAAACACGCCAGATATATAAAAAAATCTGGGTACGTTTCAATAAATGGTGTGCAGAAGGCTCCTTTGCGGTACATAGTCCCACAGCTGTGTTGGAATTCCTTCAGTGCGGGGCAGACAGGGGTTTATCCATAAGTACCCTTAAAGGTCAGGTGTCAGCACTCAGTGCTTATTTAGAGAAACATCTGGCCACCAACCCCTGGGTGGTCAGATTCTTTAAGGCTCTGTCTAGACAAAGACCGGTTCAAGGTCCTCCCTTTCCCAAGTGGGACCTATCGTTAGTTTTGCAGGGCCTGACGGGAATCCCCTTTGAACCTTTAGAGGAATGTCTACTAAAGGATCTTACGTTAAAAACAGTTTTTTTGGTAGCAGTGACAACTGCCAGGAGAGTCAGCGAGATTGAGGCCTTATCTGTTAGACCTCCCTTTTGCGTTATTTTTCCAGATCGGATCATCTTTAAGACCGATCCAGCATTTTTACCTAAGGTTGCTTCTGGTTTCCACAGAAGTCAGGAGGTAATTTTACCCTCATTTTGTTCCAACCCCTCGGGGGAAAGGGAATTAAAATTTCATTCTTTGGATGTAAGGAGATGTATCCTTAGATACCTAGAGCTGACCAAGATGTTTAGAAAGTCAGACTCTTTATTTGTTTTGTTTTCTGGGGCCAGAAAAGGATGCAAAGCGTCTCGACGCACTATTGCCAGATGGCTCAGAGTAGCCATTGGCCAGGCCTATACATTAGCAGGGAAAGAAATCCCAATGGGTATAAGAGCACACTCTACTAGAGCTATGGCAGCTTCGCAGGCAGAAAGGGCTGGAGCAACGCCAGAGCAAATATGCAGGGCTGCAACATGGTCCAGCTACTCCACTTTTGTAAAGCACTACAGAGTGGACCTGGTGTCGGCTAGTGAGCAAGCCTTTGGGCGAAAGGTATTGCAAGCTGTAGTCCCACCCTAAACTGGTAAGTGCTCGTTTATCCTCTCATGGTGGCTGTCCTGAAAGACGAAAGGGGAAAATTAGAGTTACGTACCGGTAACGTCTTTTCCAGTAGTCTTTCAGGACAGCCCTAGTTACCCACCCGAAATTTTTGGGGGGTCTTACAAAAGACCAGAACGCAGCATGATAATGATATGGAATAGTATGTTATTAATGTGTTCTTGTGTCTCCCCAGCTGACCGGAGGTAATCTCGGAATATACTGAGGTCTGGCAGGGGGAAGTGAGAATTTATGGGCTGGCGCAGTGTTTCCTAAGAGGAAGAGGAGGAGACTATCTCTCATGGTGGCTGTCCTGAAAGACTACTGGAAAAGACGTTACCGGTACGTAACTCTAATTTTTTTTTATTTTTATTTTTTTTTGCGTTTTAGTCTAAATATGAGATCTGAGGACTTTTTGACCCCAGATCTCATATTTAAGAGGACCTGTCATGTTTTTTTCTATTACAAGGGATGTTTACATTCCTTGTAATAGGAATAAAAGTGATCCAAATTTTTTTTTTTTTAAAACAGTGAAAAAATAAATAATAATAAAAAAAAAAAAATTTTTAAAGTGCCCTGTCCCGACGAGCTCGCGCGCAGAAGCGAACGCATACGTGAGTAGCGCCCGCATATGAAAACGGTGGTCAAACCACACGTGAGGTATCGCCGCGACCGGTAGAGCGAGAGCAATAATTCTAGCCCTATACCTCCTCTGTAACGCAAAACATGCAACCTGTAGAATTTTTTAAACGTCGCCTATGGAGATTTTTAAGGGTAAAAGTTTGACGCTATTCCACGAGCGGGCGCAATTTTGAAGCGTGACATGTTGGGTATCAATTTACTTGGCGTAACATATTTCACAATATAAAAAAAAATTGGGCTAACTTTACTGTTGTCTTATTTTTTTTATTCAAAAAAGTGAATTTTTTCCAAAAAAAGTGCGCTTATAAAACCGCTGCGCAAATACGGTGCAAAAAAAAGTATTGCAATGACCGCCATTTTGTTCTCTAGGGTGTTAGAAAAAAAACCATATATAATGTTTGGGGGTTCTAAGTAATTTTCTAGCAAAAAAAACCTGTTTTAAACATGTAAACACCTAAAATCCAAAACGAGGCTGGTCCTTAAGTGGTTAATCTAGCAGGAATTGATTTTTCTCCAGAAGAAATGGAAGTTTTAGCTCAGGGACTCAAATTTGCTCCAGATAAGTATCTGGACAAGTTTGAAACCTATATAGACATTGAAAAATATGCAAGAAGATTAAATTTTAAACACTTTTGTGGACAACCATCAGGGCTTCCATTAGTTTCAGACCCAGATGATTATACACATAGTGGGCTCAAAAACAATTCTGTTTTTAATCCTAAAAAGGGAACTTGTCACTTCATAGAAGTATTTAAAAATATGGTCCAAGATGAAGTGAAAAAACTAAAAACCAGAAGATTTAAAAACAACACTCAAATTTGGGAAGGCATTAAAAAACAAAAATGTGGTAATAAGGCCAGCTGACCATATGGGGGGGGGGGGGGGGGGGTTGGTAATATATTAACTAAGGACAGCTATAATAAAGAAGCACTTAGATTATAGGTGGTTTTGTCACTAAGTAAAGAGTTAAAAGGTGACCCCACTCTAAAATTAAAAGCTGAACTTACAGAATGGGTTAAAATTTCAGATAATAAAGAGGCCAAATATCTTGTCCCATATGCCCCTATACTCCCTGTTCTCTACATTGTCCCCAAAGTCCACAAATCAAGAGACATCCCCCCAGGACGGCCCATCCTGAGTGGGATTGGTTCACTTTTTTCTAGGGTAGGGGAATATCTAGACATATTCCTTTTTAACCCCTAGTTGTTAAGGGTGAATCTCATCTTAAAGACAGCAGAGAACTCATAAAAATTATCTCTAAAGTGAAAACTAACGTAAATACCATACTAGTCACAGTGGATGTAGAGTCCAAGTATACCCTGTCCATCAATTACCTAGATCTGGTATTAACTATCACACAGAATGAAATTACCACACATGTATTTTAAAGACACCGACAGGACCCCAAATGGCTCAGAGCAATCCCCAAGGGCCAGTATATGAGGATTAGGAGGATATGTGACAATGTAGAGGACTACAAAGCACAATCCTCCATCCTCACGGACAGATTTGTAGAGAGGTTATTCACCTCTCTACAGCACAAGTTCTCAATATGAATAGAGAAAATCTTTTAACAAAAAAAGCACAAGGCACCTTTCAGAGCAGATTTAGCTTTTTTGACTGGCTTTAACCGCCAATACAAAGAAGTAGAAAAGATTTTTAAACAATTTTGGCCTATTCTTTTGAAAGATAAAGATTTAAAACAGGTATTACCCGCTAAACCACAATTCATATAAAAGAGAGCCCCAGGTTTACACAACAGAATTGCACCTAATATTCCAGAGCCCCCCCAAAACCATCTCCACCTTTCTTGATAGAGGGAAGGTTTTCATTACTGCACTAGGTGCAAAGCATGTAAAACGACTAAGAGGACAAAAAAAGAAAATTGACAGTTTTCAATCAGTAGTTACTAAAAACAAATTTAAAATTAAACCACTAATCACCTGCGATTCGGAAAGTGTTACATATGTAATAGAATGCCCATGCCCAAAACAGTATGTAGGTAGAACTACACGTAAATTACGCTTTAGAATTAATGAACATTTACCCAACATCAAAAATGGCTTCCCAAAGCATAGCCTTTCGAATCATTTCAGGCTATTTCAAAATGGTGACCTTAGACCTTAGCAACCTTCTATGGAATAGACAAAGTAAAAAAAAAGCATTGGAGAGGGACCCATTTTAAAAAAGCAGTATCACAAAACGAAACTAAATGGCTATATAATTTAGACACTTTACAACCTGCTGGTCTAAACATAGATGTTGATTTAAATAGTTTTTTTTTTTTTTAAATGACTAATTTTATGTAAAGTAGTGTTCTAAATCATTTTGTTTTTTAATCATGGACCCAGAGAGGTTTTAAACACATTTGACTTGGTATTTAGTTACTTCTATTTAATTTCCCAGCTCAATATATTTATTTTTTTATTGTCAACTGTTTTAATATATTTGTCATTGCCTATCTGGGTTGTGAACAGCTGCACCTGTTTGACTCATGATAGTAGTATTTACATAATCCACTAGATGGCATTGGAGGCCATTACAAGGAACCCTCCCAGCCTCAGCCAATCATATTGGACCTGGATGAATAAAAACATGACCTATCCAGTGACCGGGATGCTTCCTGACAACGTCATTGCGACAAAACGTACGTCGAGGCGCATCCCGGTCACGTGTTCACTTCCGGCTACTTCCGGTTTCTGCATCTTCAGGCGGTGGAACGCACAACGGCCAAACACAGCGTGAGCGGGACGGCTGCTTCACGATCCACCTGGTATTACATGCGGTTTCCCTTCAGTGCCGAGGCAAGGCACATTTTAAAGTAAAGAGGCCATTTGGCTTGCTATTTTTATTTTTTTTAAATAAAACGGAATTATGCTACGGTTCTGCTTTTTTCCATTTTTTTCTTCTGAGCAATCTTGAAATGGAGTGATTCCCCAGGCTTATCCCATAGGTGTCCACCAGCACAGGCGACAGTACTTAAATCTGTCAAAGCTCTACCTGACCTGTCTTTTTAATTAAAGGGGTCATGGTGGTTTGGTAAGTAGGCTACTTACCCTTATCCACTGGGTGTTGTTTGTTTTCCATGATCCTTTCCAGTGGTGACGGTGTAAAGACATAAATTGATTTAAATCTTTTATGGACACTCCTTGTTATTTAACCTATTCGGACATTTGTTATCACTTTGCACTTTGTGTTTTCTGGATTATTTTGGAATAAGTTACCAGTGATATATAGAAGGATGTTAAAACCTTTATTGAAGATCTTACAGGAACAAGAAATCCGATATAATTGAGGTTTCCCCGCATGCTTGATTGCTAGGAGAAATGGACGTACTGCTAAACTTAGGTTCCTATAAGAAATTACTGATTTTTGCAAAAAACTGGAAATCCCAATATCGGATAGCACTAGGAAGATAACTCCAAGACAAGAAAGAACGACAAAGGAAGAACAATGGCAGTTGATCCCTAGGAAACAGACAACCAGAGCAACTACAATAAAATGATCTAATACTCAATACTTAATAAAAATAAAGAAGTCTGGACTAGGGGGGAGGTCGTGAAGGGCGAATAGAGGAAAAGACAAACAGAGAGGAGATGGAGACCCAGACATGCGGCACGCCCTGAGGTCACCTCTTCAATTGTAGGAGAGGTTGACCTTGCATGCCAAACAGAACTCTACTTCGGGCCAGAAATATTAGTTATCTGCTCTAAGACCATGAGGTCAAAATACCAACAACAAGAGGGGAGGGAGGATGGGTGAGGGTGGGAAATGGTGTGTAAATCGCGGGATGGTCTGCGGCCCTCTGGGTCTTAATAGGTATGAAGTGCTCCCTGTGTCTCCCTATGTTCGGGGACCCCCCCTCCCTTGTGGGGGGACACTGAGGGGGAGACGCGAGGGAGCTGGAGAGAAATAGAGAAGCACGAATAACACGAAATTCCTGACTTACAATGTCTTAGGCCTAAATTCCCCAGAAAAAAGACATATGGTATTACGAGAACTGGAAAGAAATGCTGCAGAAATAATATTCTTACAAGCGACACATATTGCACAGGATACAAATGTCAAGTTATACTTAAGGAATATCCCAATATGGTACTATGGAGACTCTCCAACTAGAAGGGCAAAAGGAGTAGCAATAGGTTTTGGGAAAAACGTTTGTTTACAGTAGAAAAGAGAAAAGACTTTACAGGGTACGAAATACACGCTTGAAAATGTATACTGCCCCAACAAGAACCCCAAAAAAATACTTGGTAGGAATATTAAATGACTTGATGAAATTCAAACAAGGCAATCTAATATTAGCCGGAGACTTTAATTTCTCCATGGACCATAAATTAGACAGTACGTCTGCTGCACTGGACAGAGACTATAAACAACTAAGAATGATCAAGAAAAAAAATACATGAACATCAATTAGTTGACATCTTTAGAATTCAACACCCAAGCACAAAAGATTATACATATCATTCGGCCGTGTGCAATACGTACTCCAGGCTGGACTATATTTTGGTTGAGCATAGAGCCTTGACGGTAGTAATGGAAACAACGATAGGAATAACAACAATGTCGGATCATGCTCCTGTAATAATGAAGATGATATTACATGGGGAAGCCCTGGGGAAAGGCCCATGGAGATTAAACGAAGATCTAATAAAAGATATGGAAAGAACAAAGATCATGATAAAATATTGATTAATATTTTCTGAAGAATGAGACGTCAGAATTAACAAAACAACTATATGGGAAGCACACAAAACTGTCATAAGGGGAAAATTGATTTTCATCTGGGCAAGAAAAAAAGGAGAGAGAAAATATGGGGAAAATTATAAAGAAATATATTATCTGGAACAAAGGCATAAATAGCAAGTGGAAGTAGAAACCCATCGGACCCTAGTTATAAAAAGAGATCAATTAAAAGACCTGATGGAACAGGAAATGAGGAAGGAGTTTAAATAGAGTGACACAGGAGAGATACAAATGGGGTGATAAGCCAGGGAAACACCTCGCAAAAATTTTAAGAAAAAAAGACCACCTTATATTATATTGAAAAGATAAAAAATGAGAGAGGAGAAATGGTAAATAAGACAACAGCTATCGCAATGGCCTTCCAATCGTATTACAGTGCACTCCACACAATAAGAAATGAAGAGACACAAGAAGAAAAAGAAATAAAAAAAAGGAATAAGGAAGATTACTTAACAAATGCTAAACTACCAAAAAAACAAGTGAAACAGTTGACAGAGTTGGAAAAACAAATCACGCAAGACAAAATTAAAATGGCATTGAAAGAAACTCCTATAGGGAAAAGCCCAGGACCAGATGGGTTCACGATTAAATACTACAAAAAATTTCAAAAATAACTGATTCCAAAACTGTGCAACTATCTGAACAAGATAGGGGAAGATGAAGAAATAAGGCGAGAGTCATTATTAGCCCATATTACAATAATACCCAACGTGGGAAAAGATAAAACCATCTGCTCTAACTACAGGCCCATAGCCTTATTGAACGTGGATACGAAGATCAGTGCAAAAATTCTGGCCTTGAGATTAAAAAAACTGATGCCAGAGTGGGTGGACCCAGATCAAACAGGGTTTATACCTGGTACAGAGGGTAGAGATAATAGCATAAAAACAGTGTTAATGTTGCGAAAGGGGAAAAATAGGGGATCTCCAGTACTACTCCTGTCAAATGACGCAGAAAAAGCGTTCAACAGGGTAGACTGGGGATTTGTGATGGATACACTTCAACACCTAGGAATGGGACCCAAAATTATGCGATGGATTAAAAATTTGTATAATCGGCCTACGGTGATGGTTAAAGTTGACGGGAAAATGTTGCTGTCTTTTGAAATGTATAACGGAATAAGACGGGGGTGCCCACTCTCGCCACTCCTTTACGTATTGTCGATGGAACCATTTCTCGCAACCTTGCGGAACAATGGAGACATAGGAGGGGCGAGGGTGGGGGGAAGAGGAACATAAGATCACAGCATACGCGGACGACATCTTCCCTTTTTTTTTTTTTTTTTTTTTTTTAGAATGAATATAAGTATAAATCTTAGTGCCAAAAGTGCATATTACAAGAGAATGACAACCATCCAATCCCTGCATATATAGCAAAATAATGTCTTTGTGAAAAACAGTAAGAAAATTCCAATAAAAAAAAAAAAAATGAATAAAAAAAGAGGAGATAGTGCAAATCAATATGAGTTAATCTTCCGCTGTTGCAAAATATACAAAATGAATAAGTGAATCTTCCTCTGTGTGAAGTTGACCTTCACCAGCTGTGTAACACACCCAAAGTGCTCTGTAAGTGTATGTCCGCTTACCAGAAGATGTTGACCTTTTTAATTAAAAAGAGGTCAGTAATAGCCTTTAGCAAGAAATGGCTTGCTACTATGGTGGGGATAAGCCTTGTGGGTGACCTCTTCCTCTCCCCCAGTAGAACATAAGGCAATATATAGAGGGATACAAGGACTAAAATAGCGTAATCCCATTTATTAATAAAACGATTAAAAACAGAAAGCCAAATGGCTGCTTATATTTGAGAGTGCCCTCGCCCGGCACTGAGGCTATACCGCTCATAAAGTCTGAAAGACTCCACTCTGCGTGTGCTTCACCAACCACCCGACAACCACAGGGACCAGAATAAGAATGAAGATTACATAGCCAAGCACGCCTCAATGTACATTTAGATTCCCGTTTTCAGGAGGCGTCATTTCTTTGTCAGTGGGAAAAAACGTACAAAATCAGCAGGGTATCAAATTTTTTTTTTCCCCCTCACTGTAAAAACCCGACAGAGGCCCGAACTTTTCTCCATTATCTCCAAGACTGAGGGAAACACGTTTTAACTAGAAATTCACTTCAATGTTACAGCTGAAGTCAAGAGCATCTAAAACCAGAGAAATAGATTTCACCTGCAAGGAGACTGCACCTTTAATATGTGCTCTGACATCAGATCACATGTTTTAAACTTCCTTTCTTACCACTCCAAAAGGAAGAACTGCTGCATAGTCAAATGACAATGTGAGATTTGCTTAGAAAACAGAATAGGAATGAGAAATTAGGGCACCTCTAGTTTACTCTGAGCTGTGGTGGTAGAGGAAGTCATAGAATCACTGCCCTTTTAACTCCACTACATCCCATTAGGAACCAATACTCTGATTGGGCCCAAGAGTATATCAAGAATTATGCCTGCAGAGCACTGATGTAAACAGAAGCCCTGGGGCCAGACGTGCACTGCACTAAGCTTCCCAGTAAATGGCTGTGCACCAGATGTCAGGGCAAGTCTGATCTGAAGTCTGAAAGCAGGCCGAGTTCCCAACATAGCTAGAGAACTGACCACCACAAGTTCTCCAGCATAGGGTGGCCCATTTTTAATTGGAAAGCAAGGGGACTAGCAGGAATGCCAGGGATTTCACATAAATGGAAGCAATACATAGAACAGGATACTTTCTCATACTCACACAAATTAATTTTTGGGGTAACAAACGCTTGCTTTAAGTTTTGTACCGAGGATCCCCCTCTTATACTAACCGGTGCCTGATCTCAATCCAGCGCTGTGCATGAGAGCCGTGGCTCTCTCACTTCTCACAGAGCAGGTTGATAACAGCAGGAGCCTTTAGCTCCTGCTGCTGTTAATCAAATTCCAAGCCCTGATGTCTGCCAATAAATTTAACCAGCAGGGTTCGGGAGCGAGCCAGCACGGAGTAACCCCTCACCAAGTGGCTTGCTAAAACGGATACGAAGAAGGGGGGGGGGCAGAAGGGAGCCTAGGAGTGCAGGCAGGGGACTTCAGACAAGGAGGATCGGGCAGCTCTGTGCTAAACCATTACACAGGTAAGTAAAACGTGTTTGTTATTAAAAGAAAAAAAAAAAACCCAAAAAGCTCAAAGGATTATCATCACTTTAATGGTTTCCTCTTTGGATGCATTTTTAAGCTCATTCTCCTTGTTGCTGCACCAGACAACTGAACACTTTGCATATTAGCCTGATGGTTGTGCCTAATATTTAGTGTTTTTTTTTATTATGCATTAACATGCTTGTTATAAACTGATTTTAACACATAAGATCTTCATTAACTGAGTTCAGGTTTCCTATGCAATTTGTTGAGAACAGTTGACACGTGGGCCAATTTAGCAGAATAAAAATTATTCTACTGCACCACAGCAGCTAGAGTCTAACTATTTAAAAAAAAAGCTTGGATCCTATTTATTATTGTGGGTCAAAGCAGCTCATTGATAAGCTATGCTGAAATAAAGCAGTTGTAACGTTAACCAATGATTTAAACATCTCTTGAAGCAGACTGGCACAATTCTACATTCAATCTCCATTCATCAGAAGGCACTAAAAAAATCTTTTCTCATAGACAATGCCAGTGGTAAAAAGAAACCACCCAAGTGTCCCCTTTATCGCCCACTTCATCAGAATACAAATTTTATTCATAGTTCCAAGCCGTTGACAGGGCCATCACAAAGATATACCAGCAAATCTGAGCAAACATTAAAATAGTATTTATAACCTCACCACATCATGACTGTTCCAAGCTAAGCTTTTACTTTAATTAATCTGAGTAGTAAAGCATTTGGTCTTTTGAAATTAATTTAGCTGACATTCATTAACGGATGAGATAAGTCCTGAGGTCTAGGCCGAATCCGAGAGTAAAGAACATAGCGTTTTACTTTGTAACAAAGCATACAATTTGATTCGACAGAAGGTCTCTGGACAGTGTCATAATGTTCGTTTTGTGCTGAGAATCTGCTCAATTATAAATTAGAATCTAGGACCATGAAATCTGCTTCTGTGGTAGGGAGACTGATATAATCCATCTGGGGTAGTACTTCACTTTATAGGTATTTGGCAGATTGTTTCTTCTTTTTCTAAAAACTTTTTTTTTTTTAGCAGCGATGTGGGATCTTGAATTCTATTTAGTCGTCATCAACAGTTGGCTTTATAGTCACGCCTCTTCTTATTTGACCCCATCCAATCAAACGCCAATGTTTTTCCACTCTTCTGCTGAGAGCTATTTTTTCTCCTACTTCTGTGCACACAGGGTTTGTGAGCACAATCTTTCCTAAATCGGCTTTAACAGCACTAACACGGCCTCCAGTGGACAGGGAACCAATGTTGACCATCAGAACCTCGTTCTTGGACAGTTTTTGCACCTTTGCTGCCTTTTTGTCCCCTTCTGTGCGAACTCCGAGGAGACGTCGCAAAAGGAAGTAGGAGATTTCCAGCTCGGTAAAAATTTCAGGCAGTGCACCAACTGCACCAAGAACCTGCCCGACCATACGATCAGCACGACACAAAGTTGGGTCAATCTTAGTGCCAACACCAATAAGGCCCCCAGGAGCAGCATATTGTAAGTCATTGTGCTCAGCAAATAGAGACACAATTTTTGAAAAAATTGGCTTGCACATAAGTTTTCCTTCACTATCCTTGGACACAATTCCAGGCCGAACTTCAATTTCTTGTCCCACCTTTAATACCCCTTTCAGAATACTGCCTCCTGCTACTCCTCCTTTCAGATCATCAACTTCACATCCGGGCTTGTTGACATCAAAGGATCTGATAACAATTAGTCTGGGCTCTGAGGTGAAGTCTCGTAGAGGCACTGGGATTTTCTTTACAATATATTCACAAACGACTTCAATGTTGTATTTCAGCTGGGCCGATATTGGAATGATAGGAGCCCCCTCTGCAACTGTACCTTGTACAAATGCAAGGATCTGCTCATACTGTTCCTTGGCTTGACTCTCTTTTACCAGGTCAATCTTATTTTGTAAAATTAGAATGTGCTTTAGTTTCATAATTTCAATAGCTGCCAAATGCTCAGATGTCTGGGGTTGTGGACAGGATTCATTGCCAGCTATTAACAACAATGCTGCATCCATTACAGCTGCACCGTTCAGCATAGTGGCCATCAAAATGTCGTGGCCTGGGCAATCTACAAAGGATACATGTCTGACTAATTTAAAATGTCCCTTTGTGTTGGGTAGGTCTGTTGGAAATTGATCAGGGGTGCTGCTACCACAGGAGCGATAGCACTCAGGCCTAGGACAGCTTGGATCATCAAGTTTGAAAATCTTAGCATTGGCATAACCTAGTTTGATGGTGATATTCCTTTCCAGCTCATTCTTAAACCGGACAGTGTGTACACCAGAGATGGCTTTAACTACTGTGGATTTACCATGGGCTACGTGACCAATGGTGCCTATGTTGATTGTTGCTTGTCTGCTGATGATTTCTGGTGAGAGGGGTGTCAACTTAGTAACATCCAGAGTCGCCAAATCCTGCCTGGATAAATGAGGCTGCCCCAGAGTCACTCCCGGCTCGTCGCCCGCCCCGCGGACGACATCTTGATGTATGTAACCAACCCAAGGGTGACATTGCCAAACATAATTAGAGCCCTTTCACACTGGGGCGGTTTGCAGGCGTTATTGTGCTAAAAATACTGCCTGCAAACCGACCCAAAACAGCCGCTACTGTTTGTTCAGTGTGAAAGCCAGAGGGCTTTCACACTGAAGCGGTGCGCTGGCAGGAGAAGAAAAAAACTCCTGCAAGCCGCATCTTTGGAGCGGTGAAGGAGCGGTGTATTCACCGCTCCTAAACCGCTCCTGCCCATTGAAATCAATGGGGCAGCGCGGCTATACCGTGGCTATAGCCGTGCTATGCGAGCGGTTTTAACCCTTTTTCGGCCGCCAGCGGGGGTTAAAACTGCATCGCTAGCGGCCGAATACCACCGCAAAAACGACGGTAAAGCAGCGCTAAAATTAGCGCTGTTTTACTGCCAACGCCCCCACCGCCCCAGTGTGAAAGCAGGCTGCCTTAGAGAAATAAAAGAAATACGGTGAACTCTCGAATTTTAAAATCAATCCCATAAAAACAGAAATATTAAATATTGGAGTAGAAAAAAAAGAACTCGCATTACAAAGGAAATTTCCATTCACGTGGGTGGGAAGAGAACTGCCATACCTAGGAAGCAAATTGACATCTACTGTCGAAGTTATACCTGGCAAATTATATCCCATTATTGAATGAGATCAAAGTGGAATTTAAGAAGGGTTCACTGCAACCCCTATCATGAATGGGAAGGATAAATATGTTTAAAATGGTGATCCTTCCAAAAATAATATATAAATTCCAAATGTTACCGTTAGCTATACCACATAGTTTTTTCAGAATAAAAATAATGATGATAAAATACATTTGGTAAAATAAAAAGCAGAGAGTAAAATTTTCACTAATCACTAGGAAAAAACAGCACCAGACATAAATAGATACTATAAGTCAGTTATCTCACAAATGGTAGAATGGGTTAATGAAAAAAAGTGTATTGGGATTGAAAATGCCTTAAGCAGAACACTTTTGCACAAAAACATTTGGGTACCACGTAAGCACAGAACATTAGATTTGGAAGTACACGACTTAACTATAAATGTATTCAAAATTTGGGATGCAATATATAGACAAAAAAATTGGATATACAATTCACCATTAATTGCACTCATGGGAACAATTTTTTTTTTAGCCCAGGGAAGGGGACACTTTTTGGTGCTAGAATGGGGAGTGCACAAATAAGGGACATTACTATACACGGGAAGATGAGATTACTACAGGACCTAAAGGAAACAAAAGGGTGGAAGATAAGTGAACGGGAATACTTTAAATTAAAACACTTGGTAAATACACTACCTCAACCAATTAGAGATGCAAAGAATTGAAATCCACTGGAAAAACTCTGTGGTATACAAACTCCACTGAAACATAGGATATCAAAAGTATATAGAATATTGACAGATTTGGAAGGACAAGAGACGCCCCCTAAATAGGGAAATGGGAAAAAGAAATAGGCACGAAATTAGAAGATCAACAAGTTTGAGAGAATGATAGGAGGAGTATACAATTACGCAACAGATATAAACACAATATAAATGAACTAGTTCTTGGTAAGATGGTATCTGACACCAGATAAAATCCACAAATACCAACCGGATAAATCCCCACAGTGTTGGAGGGAATGTAAACAGAGGGCTACAATGACACACATCTGGTGGGAATGCCCAAACATTAAGGAATACTGGTAGGAAATCCTGAAATATATAAAAGAGATAACCGGAGAAAAGATAACCAACAGTCTGCAGACATGTTTATTTCATGGATCAAAAGTTTCAAATAAACAAAGAAAAACATTAACTCCAATATTGTTGAATGCGACAAAAGGACTCATTTCAATGAGGTGGTTAAGCATAGAAACACCAGACGCAAAGGAATGGTTTGAGCGAATAGAACACTACAGTAGAATGGAATACTTGTACAGTAGAGAAAAAGGGCAACCAGAAAAATGCAACAGTATTTGGGGAAGATGGAAAGATTTTAAAACATTAGAGAAATACCTAGAAAAGATGACAGAGGGGGGCAGGGCCTGAGTAGGCCCGGAAGTAAGAAAGAGGGTCGAGAACAAATCATATGGGGTAAGGGGGCAGGAGGGGGAGAAGTGGGTGGGAGGATGGAGAAAACAGGTAGGGAAAAGAATTGAATCTCTGAAAGACAGACAGAGAGCTGAGGGGCCAGCTCAGAGAAGGAAGGGCTGAGCCCAGCCCTGACAGTACCCCCCCTTCAACAACCCCTCCCCCTCAGAGGACCACCAGGCTTGAGGGGAAAACGTCTATGGAAATCACGGAGGAGGACAGGGACTTGCACCCACCGAATCTACGGGAGTCAACAATGAACTGTACTTCATACTCCTCATGGTTCTCAACCTGTACAGGGTGAGGACGTGGTACCGAGGTGGTAAAGCCGTTGCAGACCAAAGGTTTTAATAAGGAGACATGAAATACATTTGAAATACGCATATTAGAAGGAAGGTCTAATGCGTAAGCCACTGGGTTAATCCTGTGAAGAATACGGAAAGGCCCAATAAACTGAGGTGCCAACTTCAGTGAGGGAACACAAAGTCAGAGGTTGCGGGATGACAGCCAGACCCTGTCCCCAACCTGGTAGAAAGGCGCAGGCAGGCCTCTGCGGTCAGCATGGAGTCTGTACCTATCATTGTCACAAAGCCTCCTGGACTTGTGCCCAAGTGGAACGAAGACCACGGAGATGCTCCTCTAAAGCAGGAATATTCTGCGGAACAAATGAGTCAGGCAACATGGAAGGTTGGAAACCATAATTCGCCATAAACGGGGACAATCGGAAAGCAGAATTCAAGGTTTGCTCACTGTTGTGAGCAAACTCTGCCCACGGTAATAGGTCTGACCAGTTGCTATGATGGGTCAGAAATATAGCAACGTAGGAATTGCTCCAGGGACTGATTGGCTCGTTTTGCAGTCCCATTAGACTGCGGGTGATACACAGAGGAGAAAGCAAGCTGAATTCTCAACTGTGCACAAAAGGCTCGCCAGAACCGGGACACAAACAGACTACCCCTGTCCGAGACAATCACCTTGGTTAGCTCATGTAAGCAAAAGATCTCCCAAGCAAAAATGGAAGCCAGTTCCTTAGAAGTGGGCAACTTCTTAAGTGGAATTCAATGACACATCTTTGAGAACCGGTCAACCACCATAAGGATAACTGTGTTGTCCTGGGAGTTGGATAACAGGTGGGTCCAGGGCCTCTCTCCATTGGTTATGGGTTGTAGGAGGCCCACTGGAAGGTGTCGTAGAGTCTTACTCTAAACACACATGGAACAGGCTACTATGAAGGCAGTTATATCAGCACGTAGACTAGGCTACCAGAATTGTTGGGAAATGGCCCAAAAGAGTTGATTCTTCCCAGGGTGGCCAGCAGCCTTGGGAGAATGGTAAGTCTGGAGCACGGCAGTACGGAGACTCTCTGGGACAACGCAGCAGTCACAAGGTTTCTCAGGAGGAGCATGGACCTGAGCAGCAAGAATTTTGTCACCCAAAGGAGAAGTGAGACTGGTGTGAACCGTAGCCAGAATACGATCAGGAAGAATCACAGGAACCGTAACCGACTACATTCTTAGTACCAGGTAAGAATGAGACACTGTAATTAAAACTTCACAAGAAAAGAGCCCTTCTAGGAGAGAGGTGTTTAGCCTCAGACAAGAATGTGAGATTCTTATGGTACGTAAGAATGAGAACTGGCACCTTCGAGGAGATGTCTCCATTCTTTCAGGGCTAGAATGATCACCAACAGCTCTCTGTCACCAATCTCGTAATTGCACTCCGCAGGTGGCAATTTCTTGGAAAAGTAGCCACAAAGATGCATAGCGCTCTCAGAGGTAGGACGTTGAGACAGAAGGGCGCCAACACCAGTCTCAGAAGCATCAACCTCAAGGATAAAAGGTAATGTAGGATCAGGATGTGCCAACACAGGAGCAGAAACAAAGGCAGCCTTGAGACTTTAATTGACTCCGGAGACCAACTCTGTGGGTTACCGTCCTTTCTGGTCATATCAGTCAGGGGCTTGACCAGAGATGAGAAGTTACGAATAAACTTCTGATAATAGTTGGCAAAGCCCAGGAAACGCTGCAGAGCACGTAAGCCCACGGGTCGGGGCCACTGTAGGACTGCGGAAAGTTTCTCTGGGTCCATTGAAAAACCAGCAGTGGAAATGACATGGAATTTAACCTGTTCACGATGGAACTCGCACTTCTCCACTTTACAATAGAGATTGTTTTCTCTTAGTTTCTGAAGCACACGGCAGACATCTGTGTGGTGGCTCTCCAGGGACTTGGAAATTATGAGGATATCATCGAGAAAAACCACCACACATAACTGCAACAAATCTCGGAGGACATCGTTAATAAATTCCCGGAAAACTGTCGGGGTGTTACAAAGGCCAAAAGGCATTACGAGGTACTCATAATGGCCTGTTCTGGTATTAAACGTAGTTTTCCACTCATCACCCTCCTTAATCTGCACGAGATTGTATGCCCCTCTCAATTCAAGCTTTGTGAAAACTCTTGCTCCCTTGAGGCGGTCAAATAACTCTGTAATCAACGGAATGGGGTAGGCATTCTTAATCGTGAAACGATTGAGACCCCTATAATCATTACAAGGTCTCAGTTCACTGCTCTTCTTCACAAAGAAGAAACCAGCATCAGCAGGAGACGAGGATTTGCGGATGAAACCTTGAGAAAGTGCGTCTGCAACATACTCCTCCATGGCCTTATCCTCCAAGATGACAAAGGGTAAACCCGGCCACGAGGGGGTATGGCACCAGGTTGAAGGTCAATTGCACAATCATAAGGCCGGTGTAGAAGCAAACTACCGGCTTAACCCTTGTCTAAGACTTCGCTAAAATCACAGTACTCCTCCGGCAGGGAGGAGAGTGAAGAGGTGCACAGGACCTTGGCTACCTTCTGGAAGCATGTCTCACTGCATTGTGGTGACCAGGAGAGAATCTCAGCATGGAGCCAATCAAAAGAGGGGTCGTGCCTCTGTAACCAAGGATAACCAATAACCAGCGGAAACCTAGGTGAGGAAATAAGTTGGAATTGGATTATCTCATGGTGAAGAGCCCCTACGGCTATGGACAATTGAACCGTCTCATGAGTCACATGGGCAGGCTGTAGAGGTCTAACGTCAAGACCCTCAATGGCAAGTGGAGTGTCACGCAGCTGCAGCGGAATCGAGTGCTGCGATACAAAGGCAGCATCAATGAACAGGCCTGCAGCTCCAGAGTCGATTAGAGCCTGTATCTTGATGGACGACTCAGCCCAAGAAAGGATGACTGAAACCAGGGGCTTATCCTTCTGGATAACTGGGGACGAAACAATGCCACCTAAGGTCTGTCCATGACAGGACCTCAAGGTTCAGGCGTTCCCTGGACAGGTAGGACAAGACTTCAAAAAGTGAACTGCCTGGCCACAATAAAGGCACAATCTCTCCCTCCTCCTAAAGGCTCTCTCATCCGCAGAGAGACGCGTGAAGCCCAAGTGCATGGGTTCATCTTCACTGACCAACTTGGTACCAGGAGGCATGGGAGGTGAGGGAGGCACGGGTGGGACTGCAAAGCTCGGAGGCAAACTTACATTAGGCTTCCGCAAGCGCTCCTTAAAAGAGAGTCTTTCTCTGAGTCTGGAGTCAATGAGGATGGCAAACGTGATCAACCTCTCCAGCTCAGTGGGTATATCTCGGGCTGCTATCTCATCCTTGATGGAATCCGAGAGACCATGAGAAAAAGCAGCCACGAGGGCCTCATTGTTCCAAGCAACCTCTGCTGCCAGAGTACGGAATTCAATGGCGTAGTCTGCAACAGTCCTCGTACTCTGATAGACATGAGGCACTTAGCAGCAGAAGCGAAGCGTGCGGTAACGTCAAATACCCTTTTAAAGGAGGCCACAAAGTCAGGGTAACCCAAGACAACAGGTTTTTGCTTCTCCCATAGAGGGTTTGCCCAGGCCAAGGCTCTCTCAGAAAGCAAAGATATCACAAAACCTACTTTGCTTCTGTCCGTGGGAAATGCCTGGGGCAGCATCTCAAAGTAAATCTCAACCTGGTTAAGAAACCTTCTGCATTGAACTGGATCGCCCCCAAATCGCTGGTGAAGCAGGGCGGAACCAGACATACCTCTTATAGAGGTAATACTCGAGGCGGGTGACTGCACAAAGACTGGAGCAGCAGCAGGAACAGCCTGCAATTCAGGTTGTATCAGAGCAGCCACAGTGGGAGTTTCCAGGTGAGCCGTGCGACTCGTTTGTAACGCTATGGCAAACTGATCCATGCGGTGATCTTGCTCATCCAATCTGGAAAAAATATTACCAACAAGTGGATTGACTGTATCTTCTGAATTCATGGCCTTCGCCTACTATCAGGAACCATGAATCAGACCGAGACAGAAGTATAGTTAAATCACACTTGTTTAATAATAATAATAAGGTAAACAGAGTGAGCATAGTCAAACAAGCCAGAGTTCAGTAACCGCATCGGGTAGTCAGCCAAGCAAATGTCAGAGAGCCAGAGATAAACGTAGTAGTACAGGAAGCAGGATCAGGAGCCAGAAGGAATTTCACCCGAACAAGTCTTCAACAGGAACGCAGGAGAAAGTCTCTGTGATGTTGACAAAGACGAAGGCATAGATCAAGTGAGCTGGACGACGTTAAGTAGGCAGGACTGATGAGCAGAATCAACAACTGGGTAACTTTGGAAAGAAATGGGAGCTGGCAATTAGCCGACAGCTGAGCGGCCAGCTCAGAGAAGGAAGGGCTGAGCCCAGCCCTGACAATTCCATAGTTTGTAGACGGGATAACTTTTGCCCAAACCAATCAATATACACTTATTGGGAATGTTTTTAACAAAAATATGTAGCAAAATACATATTGTCCTTTTTTAAGCAGAGGGCGCAGGCCTGGCAAAGGCTCCCTCTGTCACTGATAGGGAGGATAAGTTTACTGAAAATAAAAATTCTTCCAATCGTACTCTATTTCTTGAGACGCGTTCCGGTACGGCCTCCCAAATCCTTTTATAAAAAACTAGAGGGCATTACCAGTTCATTCATATGGGCCCCCAAACAACCATGCATAGGACTCAAGGTGCTTCAGGAACCTTGGGGGCGGGGGGCTTTGGCCCTGTCTGACTGGAAGAAATATTACCTAGCTGGTCAGATGGTATTTGTCCATAAATGGTTGACATCTGACGACGGAGATTTAGCAACTGTGGTGGAGGTGGCTCATTTGGGGTCATATGAGACCCTCCGTTTGGCCATTCACAGGGGTGTTGGGTCGGAGCTTCCTTTGACATTGGCCATGAAGGCCACTATTAAGGCTTGGGGGGAGGCAGTGGTGTTGGCGTTCCCGAGCTACTTCTGTTTCTCACCTCAGACTCCCTTGTGGGGGAATCCCAAGTTGTCTCACTGCTACTCCTTTCAGGACCCCATGGTGTGGGTGGTCAAGGGAATTAAATTACTAAAGGACATCACCAAAGATGGCATACTTCTGACTTTTGACCAGCTGAAGACTAAGCATGACCTCCCTAACTCATATTTCTTCAGGTTCATACAGCTTCGACACGCATTTCAGGCCCAATTTAGAGATAGGGTGGTAGAGTCCATTCCATCGGCTTTAGAAGACATGCTTATGGTAGAAGACCTCACTAAAACTTTGTCAGTCACATATAAAGAACTGTTTAAGAAAAGTCCGGCGGCAATGGCTAAATGTAGAGAGCGCGTTGGGAGAGTCAAGTCCCTGATATGGATAGGGAGGACTGGGATGACGTAAGGGTGCATCCCTTTAAACATTTAGTCTCTGCGAGAGACAGACTCATCCATTTTAAATTTTTACACAGAATTTATTTTACACAGGCCAGATTGGCTGTAATCTACCCATCAGTCTCTTCGGCTTGTTTGACATGTGACTTTTCACCGGCAGATGCCAAACATATTTTCTGGGATTGCCCGCACATCAAGACTTTTTGGGAAGGAGTAATAAAATGTATAGAAGAAATTTTAAATATACCTATTCCATTGTCCATTAGGGTATGTTTGTTGGGCCTAGTAGAGGAGGTAGTTCCGTCCAGAGCGCTTAGAACTTTACTGAACATTTTATTCTTCTATGGAAGAAAAGCCGAATTATTGAAATGGAGGAATTCCGCTCCCCCTGGTGTTCCATTTTGGAAGGGGCTGGTGAATTCCATGATGCCCTATTATAAGGCAACATACCACTCTAGAGGGTGCGAAAAAAGTTTGATAAAGTTTGACAGGCCTGGTTTGGATCGGAGGTAACGGCTGGCTAGTTCTGTCCTAGGTCTTTTATGAGGTAAAGTAATAGTCATGGGATTTTGATATAATCAAGTACATGAGGAGGGGTAGTAATTACAGGTAGTTGTGTCCTTTGGATCATAAATTAGCTAAACATCAAGTATGGTGCAGTGCTTTGGGGAGTATAATAAACACATACATATATATTTACATGGTCTTACTTCAGATGGTCCTCCAGTGGTAAAATAAAAGTGAAGCAATTTTTCTTAATTGTGGTGAACTGTGGTGCGGGATGTTGGGGGGAGGGGGGGGGGAGTTTGGTACAAGAAGTTACCTGTGTTAGGTTGTTCCAATGTTAGATTCAAGTTGACCATGTGGGTCAAGGAATGGCCGGTGTTGTGTCGGGTCATACCACTGTTTTTGTATGTTTATATGTCCAAAAATTTAATAAACAGAATCTTCAAAAAAAAAATGTACGGGAATAGAAATCGCAATGAAATTGAATCTAATGAAATCAAATCCAATAAGATTGCAAGAAAAATCTCAGGAGAGATAAAAAAACACGTCTTCACTGGTCAGTGATCTCTCAGCTTCTGCTGCCTTCCCTGCGCCTCTTTATATTGGCTCAGCCGATGACATCATAGGCAGAGAGTCATGTGATTTTTTTTTTTAAATCTCATGACTCAGCAAAAAAATGACTGACGATTTTTCTTAAAGGAGTCACGTCTTTATTTGTGAATTCAGCTTGTAGGATCAGTATATGGATCTAATAGGGATACGGCTCCTGGAAGAACATGTTTTTCTTGAAGTGACGGTTATTGTGAATGAGATTTAACCCTTACAGTCCCATGGCTAAAATAAAGATCTCTATTCTTATGATAACATTGTGAATGGAGCCTTATAAATCCTCCCTGCACATCAAATCTTTTCAGTTCTTTTATGTTATCATTATTACACACCAATTATTTTTCCATTTTCACTTTCACTGCCAAATCAAATGTTTTTCATTTCATTTTTGAACCCTTTATGAAACCGATCCCCCTCCCCCGTTTTTTGTTTGTAACCCTTTCACTGCCAAACCATATTTATTTCATTTATGTGTAAATAACTCCCGCGCTATCTAAAAGTAAAGCTAATGCCGCATACACACGAGCGGACATTACGGCGGACTTTGCCCGGCGGACTTTTCGACGTACTTTCCGACGGACTTTGTGAATGAACGGACTTGCCTACACACAATCCACCAAAGTCCGTCGAATTCGTACGTGATGGCGTACGACCGGACTAAAACAAGGAAGTTCATAGCCAGTAGCCAATAGCTGCCCTAGCGTGGCTTTTTGTCCGTCGAACTAGCATACAGACGGCGGACTTTTCGACCGGACTCGATTTCAACGGATAAATTTAAAACAAGTTTCAAATCTAATTCCGTCGAACTTTTGAGCAAACAAAGTCCGCTGGAGCCCACACACATCGAATTGTCCGACGAAATCCAGTCCGCCGGGCAAAGTCCGCCGTAATGTCCGCTCGTGTGTACGCGGCATAAGGGACACTGCTGCAAAAACCTGTGAATCTGATCCAGACAGAAAAAGCTATAAATAAAATAATAATGGTGTTTGCGCTGTGAGTATAAAGGAAAAAGTGAAGGGGGTGCTGCAAAGAATATACTAATAAAAGCTAGAAAATATTGTGATAATAGCAAATGAATAAATGTACGCAAAAACCAAGTGAATCAAATAATTACTAATGCAGTGTAATGATACAAGAAAAAATGTGAGGTAAGTGGTATACACATATAACCCTATAATGTATAGGAATGCCAATCAAGTACCACATAAAACTAAGTGATGGTACGTATGAAAACACACAAAAAAGAGTCCATAAAAATGTACAATATATGAAAGTGGCAAAAAAAGTTCATGTGATAATATCAAAAAAAATAAGAAAAATAGTTCATATAAAACAAAAAAACGAAATCGATCAATCCCACCACCAGGAAACACACGTGTACCAAATGCAATCTTCAGTGATAGCACCTCTGTGTCTGCAAGCACCTTACTGCTGTAAGGTGTACAGCATATACTGGTCACAGATCACAGGTAAGGATGGTTGATGCAAATTTGGAACAATCTCCTATAAATTGCTTGAACAGTCTCAATGGTGGATGTCATATGGAGAAACACAGAGAAGAAAGGATATAGAGTGATTCCGCGACAAACACCATGGGACAGGGGCGGATCAAAAAGGTGATGCACTCACTTATTTGAAAGGAGCATAAGCGTCAATCCTTGAAAGCTGAGTTCGTATGCCCTTGATATAAGATCTTCGGTCGGCTCCTGATCCCCAGTGTTTGTCAAATGGACTCAGATGTTATCGGTGTAAGCATGAAGAGATAATACACATAGCATAATCCCGTATATAGAAGCCAGTTTATTTGATAAAACACTTAAAAAACAGACTCACATGCATGAAGCTGTATGAGATAAAACTCCACGAGAGCCGAGCTCGTCACCTGCCGTCAGGCTGTGTGTGTACCCAGTGCTCCAATCCCGACGCGTATCGTCACATCACATGACTTCATCAGGGGATAACACAGGGTAAAACGTGTGTCTTTAAATAGTCTTCAAAAAATGAGCGCCAGGCGGCCATTTTCTTGGAGCCCGCCATTGAAATGTATGGCGTCAATACAAAAACAAAAACCGCTCACTATTTTTGCTTGGGTCTCACGCATGAAACTCAATGCAAAAATAGATATACTAATGACAGGCGAGTAAGCACATGATGGACTATCCTTGTAAAAGATGTTACGCCTGTACCCGCACAAAACGTCCAAATGAAAAAATATTCTCTTTTCAATTCAACAGCTATGGTACCAAATATGACATTAATGAGTTCATTGGATGCAACACTGAGGGAGCAGTTTATGCTCTCGGGTGCAGTTGTGGCCTTCAGTACATTGGCCGCACAAAAAGGCTGTTAAAAATCCGTATTAAAGAGCATGTCCAAAACATCCAAAATGGCTTCGAAAAGCATAGTGTGTCGAGGCATTTTGCGAAATACCATAATAAGAAAATAAGAATCTCACCCATCTAAAATTTTGGGGTATTGTATCCTATTCCAGATTTAAAGACACACATTTTACCCTGTGTTATCCCCTGATGAAGTCATGTGATGTGACGATACGCGTCGGGATTGGAGCACTGGGTACACACACAGCCTGACGGCAGGAGACGAGCTCGGCGCTCGTGGAGTTTTATCTAAAACAATTTCATACATGTGAGTCTGTTTTTTAGGTGTTTTATCAAATAAACTGACTTCTACATACGCGATTACGCTATGTGTATTATCTCATGCTTACACTGATAACATCTGAGTCCAATTGCCAAACACTGGGGATCAGGAGCCGACTGAAGATCTTATATCAAGGGCATACGAACTCGGCGTTCGTGGATTGACGCCTATGCTCCTTTCAAATAAGTGAGTGCATCACCTTTTTGATCTGCCCCTGTCCCATGGTGTTTGTTGCGGAATCACGCTATATCCTTTCTTCTCTGTGTTTCTCCATATAACATCCACCATTGAGACTGTCTAAGCAATTTATAGGAGATTGTTCCACCTTTGCATCAACCATCCTTACCTGTGATCTGTGACCAGTATATGCTGTACACCTTACGGCAGTAAGGTGAGCTGCTTGCAGACACAGAGGTGCTATCCCTGAAGATTGCATTTGGTACACGTGTGTTTCCTGGTGGTGGGATTGATTGATTTCCTTTTTTTGTTTTATATGAACTATTTTTCTTATATTTTTTTGATATTATCACATGAACTTTTTTTTGCCACTTTCATATATTGTACATTTTTGCAGACTCTTTTTTGTGTGTTTTCATACGTACCATCACTTAGTTTTATGTAGTACTTGATTATCATTCCTATACATTATATGTTTATATGTGTATACCACTTACCTCACATTTTTTCTTGTATCATTACACTGCATTAGTCATTATTTGATTCACTTGTTTTTTGCGTACATTTATTCATTTGCTATTATCACAATATTTTCTAGCTTTTATTAGAATATTCTTTGCAGCACCCCTTTCACTTTTTCCTTTTTACTCACAGCGCAAACATCATATTTATTTCATTTTTTACCCTTTCTTTGGACCCTTTCTTTGCAAAACAAAGATTTTTTTTTTAGTTTTTATTTTTTTAACCCTTTTAGCACCAAACCAATTTCTTTTCTTTTTTTTAGCCCTCCTCCTCCCCATTTTTAGCCCTTTCACAGCCAAAACCAATATTTTTTTCACATTTCTTGCCCATATGTTAAAGTAAACTTAAGGAAAACCTTTTTATTGTTAGTTTTGGATGGAGTGGAGAGGGATTAGAACCCCTGTCAGGTTTTTATTGCTGTCTGCGCCCCCTTTAGGGAGATTCATTCTCTTCAACTGCCAAATCAATTTTTTTTCTTTCAGTTTTTAACCCTTTAACTACCAAACTATATTGTTCATTTGCTTCAACCCTTTAACTGTCAAACCAAGCAACCCCTCCCCCCTACACACACACACACACACACACACACACACACACACACACACACACACACACACACACACACATTTTAACCCTTTCACTGCTGAATACATTTTTCCCTCATTTCTCCCCCATATGTTAAATTATAAAAAAAAAGGAATTTTTTTTTATTGTTAGTGTTATGGGGGGTCTCACTGTTGCTATGGAGATAAAGGGTTTTGCTGTGTAATTGGTGTCTCCACAGAGGGCTGTACAAACCCAGAGGACCCCCGCTACCAACAAACCTGTCCAGGGGATTGGCAGGAAACCTGCAGGTATCGGCAATGGAGAAGAGGAGTCTGCAGAGCCAATCCAACAGGTAGGCCATGTGATAATGATCAGTCAGTACAGGAGACATTGCAGCTGTGCTCAGTCATCTATTTCCATCCTGTATATTGTACAGTCACACCAGTCCCTGCCTCCAAGGATCTTACAATCTAAGCTACCTAACTCACATTCATACACATACTAGGGCCAATGTTCCTCCCAGCATGTCTTTGTAGTGTGGGAGGAAACCCATGCATGCGCAGGGAGAACATGCAAACTCCAGGTAAGTGGCGCTGTGGTTGGGAATTGAAGCTATGACCCCGGTGGTGCCAGGCAGAAGAGCTAACCACTTAATTCCTCTAACTTGTGCTGGGACTGCAGCTTCTTGTTGTATGTTTCTGTACAATGTGCATACACTGCATGTGCATTAAGCTGGACTCGTAGGAAGATCTTAGTCTGCCAAAGACAAGCAGTTACTCATTGGGCCATTTTATATTTAAATGTAATTTTATTAAAAAGCCAAAAGAGAGAAATGAGAGTGAAAAGAGAATAGTTTGTATAGAGAGGGAAGATGGTGGGAGGAACGGCAGTGCTGGGTGAACTACTTGGAGGATATTAATGGATAGAAATCTGCTGATGGAGCTGGTGCCGATCTGGGCACAGGAATGTGGAAGCAGATAGATTGTGGGAGGAGCTACTAAAGGGGATTTATTAATAAAAGCACATTGTACGATGACCTTGTCACTTCCTTTTTGGGTGATTGGTGGAAATCCATTGAGGGGAGAATATATCTATTGGCTGAAGAAACGCTGATTTGGTGGTTTTTGGTGATAGAATAACGTGTGATTGGCCCAAAGGTCCTCAGGTTTCTGGGGGGGGGGGGGGGGGGGCATTAGTACCATCACTGGCGGGGGATGGGATGACGTTTGATAAATACAATAACACGGAATTTTGTGGATGAACATTTTCAAGGACTTTTTTTGGGGATGGGGTTTTCACATTTTTCACAAATCTGGATATTGATTTCATGATGCAATGCACTGTGTTGTATCCCGTGTTTTATCTTCATATGTCTTTCACAAATGTGAATTTTTAGGATTTATTGTATGGTGGTGAATGATATGGAAATGACACAACTAGATATTGTTAGTAATATAGATCAGCAGTTAGAAGTGAGGAGGATCAGCGCCGACTTTATTTTTTTATTCATATATTTATGTCGTCTATTTTACAACTCAGGTTTATAAACAAGTAAACAAACTGGTTGCTATGACAACAGTGTTGTTTACCTTTCTAGCTGATATCTCATGTAGAGGGCCCTTATGTTTCCTTCTAAATCTAAACAACCTTGTTGCCACAGCAACCGGTTTGTTTACAAATTTGAGCTGTAAAACAGACAGCAGAAGGATGTGTTTTTTTTACAGCTCAGGTTTGTAAACAAGTAAACAAAATGGTTGCTATGACAGCAAGGTTGTTTACCCTTTTAGCTGACATCTCATGTATAGGCACCTATGTTCTCTATAACAAGTTTACATACATGTTACCAATAGCAACCAATCAGAGGTTGAGTGAAGAAATGAGAGTGTTTGCTATGAGGGTAGTGGGGGGGGAGGGCGCGTCTTGTAAGGCACCTGGATTGTTTATTATGGGAGAATACAGAGACTGAATCTACTCGTTGCCTGGCTGTCAGTCTGATCCATTGCTTTCTGTCCGTTCTCTATCACTGATTGGGAAGAAGTTCTAAATGAACATGCAGTGATGCAGAAAGCATGGAAACCAGAGCCAGCCAGAAGTATAGCATTTTCAGAAGACGATCAGCAATGGCAGCCTACATATTTCTCTCAGTATGGGTTCCCTTGTAACCATTTGGGGGAATCCTAGTGGTCCCCGAAAACATTCATCTCTGGAAAGAGACTCTGCAATCCAAGATTGCCGCTGTGTGTACAGTAGATGCTCCTCCCCTTATTTATTGCTATGGGAGAGATTATGAATTTATATAAAAATGTTGCGCCAACTCCTATAAAAATCTGTGTAGTGAAGCAGCCAACACAACAATCTGACTATTGTGAATGTATAAAGTGTAATAAAGTGTGGCGCTAGTAGAAAAAATAATAACCAAACAGCAGTGATATCTAAAGGGAGGGTACAAAGCCCTGGAATGTGTAACAATTAGACCCATGATAGTCTCATGGAGTGTGTAGAGGGGTATCTCTTCAAAAAACACCACAAAACAAATAAACAATAAAAAATAGAAACAAGTGCATACAGTTAGAAAAAAGTAACTAGATCCAATATATCTGTTGTGAAAGGAATAACCCACTTTGAGAATATCTCAAAGTTAGATCACAATGGATATATAGTGAGAAACATCAATGTGATGTGCATAAACCCAAAATTAAGTGTCCATCAAGACAATACCCTGGCATGAGGCCATGGATAAACTCAGGTAGTGAATATGTGCAAATATTTAATGTCCGTCACTGTGCAGTGGGGTAATCACAAAATCACAGTGACACCCTAGGTGCCTACAGTCCTCATATATGTTGAATGGAGACTATTGAATGTGTCTCTGCATGTAGATGGATTCTTCTCTTGACATGGTGGTATCATCCCAGACTAATAAGCATAAAATGCCCTTACCAGAAAAGGTGGACTCACAGGCCCTTGGTGGTGAGTCAGAAGAGCTTGTAACGTCAAACGGTGTAATGCAGCGAACCGTAGGATTATCCAGATCTGGATCCCATCGATGGACCTGGCTTTGGAAGAACGAATGATGTCACCGAATGGTGTGTCCCTGGAGGGGTTGAACCGGGCCCAGGTGTCTTCTATGATCAGCCTCGATCATCAATCAGAAAAGGCACCTGCAGATGGTACGTAATTTCACATGGATGTGTGGAGGGGTCTGTTGTAAAGAGCACATTCACCACAGCTGTTTAATTTCTGACCGTTCGCTCCACTTCAGTTCATTGCTGGATGCTGGAGCGAACGGTCAGAAATTAAACAGCTGTGGTGAATGTGCTCTTTACAACAGACCCCTCCACACATCCATGTGAAATTACGTACCATCTGCAGGTGCCTTTTCTGATTGATGATCGAGGCTGATCATAGAAGACACCCGGGCCCGGTTCAACCCCTCCAGGGACACACCATTCGGTGACATCATTCGTTCTTCCAAAGCCAGGTCCATCGATGGGATCCAGATCTGGATAATCCTACGGTTCGCTGCATTACACCGCTTGACGGCACAAGCTCTTCTGACTCACCGCCAAGGGCCTGTGAGTCCACCTTTTCTGGTAAGGGCATTTTATGCTTATTAGTCTGGGATAATACCACCATGTCAAGAGAAGAATCCATCTACATGCAGAGACACTTTCAATAGTCTCCATTCACCATATATGAGGACTGTAGGCACCTAGGGTGTCACTGCAAATTTGGGATTACCCCACTGCACAGTGACAGACATTAAATATTTGCACATATTCACTACCTGAGTTTATCCATGGCCTCATGCCAGGGTATTGTCTTGATGGACACTTAATTTTGGGTTTATGCACATCACATTGATGTTTCTCACTATATATCCATTGTGATCTAACTTTAAGATATTCTCAAAGTGGGTTATTCCTTTCAGAACAGATATATTGGATATAGTTACTTTTTTCTAACTGTATGCACTTGTTTCTATTTTTTATTGTTTGTTTGTTTTGTGGTGTTTTTTGAAGAGATACCCCTCTACACACTCCTTAAGACTATCACGGGTCTAATTGTTACACATTCCAGGCCTTTGTACCCTCCCTTTAGATATCACTGCTGTTTGGTTATTATTATTTTTTCTACTAGCGCCACACTTTATTACACTTTATGGGAGAGATTCTGCTCACTTCCTGTCCATCTCCACTATGGGGACCCCAGACAGTGATAAAGATCTAAACCACTCCCACTCTACTATTGTGACCAATCAGATTCTGGGATTACACCATGGAAACAGAAATACATTTATTATCCATTATGATTGTATCCTTTCCACTGAAATCCACTTCCCCAAATGTGACATTTTGATTGAATGGGTTGTCATCTATCGATCAATTATTCCTATTGAATCAGATCAATCAGAAAATAAATTGATAATTTATCAAAGTGATTATTGCCACCATTAAGGTTTAAGCACTTCAGCTCTGGAAGGTTTTACCCCCCTTCATAACCAGGCCATTTTTTGCGATACGGCACTGCGTTACTTTAACTGACAATTGCGCGGTCGTGCGACGCTGTACACAAATAAAATTGATTTTTTTCCCCACAAATAAAACTTTCTTTTGGTGGGATTTGATCACCTCTGCGGTTTTTACTTTTTGCACTTTAAACAAAAATAGATGATAATTTTTGAAAAAAAAAAAAATATTTCTTACTTTATGCTATAAAACATCCAAAAAAAAAAAAGATTGAATTTCTTCATCAATTTATTAATAGGGGCAGTAGATTAAGAGTCACATAGTCAGCACCGTCTGCTGTAATTTTAACTCCTAGGTATGTGATGGAAGAAACCCACTTCAGCGGCAGACTTTGGTCAGCCTCTTTTCTGGCCCTAGTATCTAATGGCAAAATGGAGGATTTGCTCCAATTCACCTTTAGTCCTGAAAAAACTGAGAAATCATTGAAAATTTTTAGAACCGCCTGCAATGATGATCTAGGATCCTCCAAAAACAAGAGCATGTCATCCGCATATAAAGCTAGACATTCCTTAATGGAACCCACTCTAATTGCCCTGACTTCACTAGACGTTCTAAGTGCTACTGCTAAGGGTTCCATCATAAGCGCAAATAAAAATGGGGATAGAGGGCACCCCTGCCTGGTGCCTCTGCCCACTGAGAAGAAGGGAGAAACATCCTGACCCAATCTAATTGCTACTCTGGGATTGCAATATAACAGCGTTATCCACCTCCTAAAAGTGCTGCCGAACCCCATCACCTGCAGCACCCGGAGCATACATGCCCAATCAATTGAGTCGAACACCTTTTCTATGTCGATCGAAACAATAATTCTGGTTTCCGTCCTCAGACCCCGGTAGCTGGAGGTGGGTAAACAACCTTCTTAAATTAGTGTCAGTGGATTTACCTGGCATGAAACCCGTCTGGTCAATATTGACCAGGGAGGGGATCACCCCGACTAGTCTGTTGGCCAATACCTTCGTCAGGATGTTCAGGTCCGTGTTTAAGAGGGAGATGGGCCTGTATGAAGAACAATCTAAAGGATCTTTACCCGGTTTCAGTAATAGTACCATATAGGCATCCAGCATAGAGGCCGGAAGACTGTTCAGTTCTAAACATTTGGCCAGAAGTGTATTCAGTCTGGGGGCTAGTTCGTCAACATGGTTTTTATAAAAATACGCGGGGAGGCCATCCGGTCCCGGAGCCTTACAAGGTGGGAAGTCAAAAATAGCTGCAATTATCTCTTTGGTGGTGATTTTACTATCCAATTCCACCTGGTCAGTCTCAGATAAACTCGGGAGGGTCAGCTTATCCAAAAGAGCATTCAAATCTGCCTGATCATGCCTCGGTATAGGAGCATATAACTTAGAAAAGAAGTCTCTAAATTCATCCAATATACCTAAGGGGTCAGTGATCATAGTGCCATCCCACCCTCTAACTACAGGGATGTTTGTTATTTGATTATCAACTGCCACTAGTCTTGCCAGCAACTTCCCATTTTTGTCACCTTCTGCAAAAACTAAGTTCGCCCTGTGGCCCAACTCGGTATGAGCCAGATCCGAGAAATGCAGGGAGAGAAGACGCCTAGCCTCCATCAGAGACAAATATGTGGACTCAGAAGGACTGCCAGCATGTCTCTCCGCACATTCCTTCTCATCTTCCTGTAACCTGGCGACCTCAGCGTTATGAGCCACCCTTTCAGCTTTTATCACAGAAATACATTCTCCCCTTATCACTGCCTTAAATGCATCCCAAACCACTGGAGGGTCCGCTGTATTCTCATTAGCTGTCCAGTAAGAGGCGATAGACTCCTGTAAGCGTGAAGATACATGCTCATTTTGCAGCCATCCTGGGGACAGCCGCCAACCCCCTGCCCCCCTTCCAGCAGACAGACTGAGGTCAAGGGACAGAGGGCAATGATCAGATAAACCCCTTGCCAGGTAAGCTATGTCCTTCACAAATGGTAACAAGGCTTGTTTCCCAAACGCCATGTCTATCCTGGCCGAGGAGTGGTGGGTCAGTGAGACATGAGAATAGGCTCTGCAAGATGGATTTCTAGCTCGCCACAGCTCTGTCAACCCAGTCACTGCGGCCCAGGATATAAGATCACCAGAACCCACTCTCCCTGGATTGGAGGAGTCCAGCGCATCTAAAATGGCGTTGAAATCACCCATCAGTATAAGAGGGAGGTGAGCAAAGGGAGCCAATCTGGTAAATAAATCATATAAAATTTGGACGTTTACAGGAGGAGGCAGGTATACATTCACTAGTAACATTTTGTAATGATAAACATCCAATAGAACAGCCACATATCTACCCCCTGCATCCGAGAACACCTGATGTATAGTACATGGCAGGGCCTTGCTAATAAGAATTGAGACGCCTCTGGCGAACGTGGAAAAAGTCGCATGAAAAGATTTTTGGACCCAGGGTCTGCCCATAGCCAGGACCCTACTACCATCTACACGTGTGTCTTGCAGGAAGGTGACATGCGGCTTGGACTGTTTAAGGAACTGAAATATGGATGCTCTTTTATACTTGTTATTCAGTCCTCTCACATTCCAGGAGACAATTTTTGCAGACTTAGCCATTAACCTGTAAACAAAATATGAAGTAGCAGGAGCCTAAGTGCAGTGCTTTGTTCATTCTGCAAGTATTTTTGGATACACCATACCCAAACCACATACAAACTATACAAATTCCCCCTTGTGAGTGGTGAACTGTGGTATAACTATCCCCTTCTGCCATTATACCAGAACCGACAAAAAAAAAAAACATAACACCCACTGGTATGTGGCTTAGTCCCAAAAAAATCCCAAAAAGGGGGAGAACAAAAATAAAACTGGAAGTACGCGTGCCGAACTGTTCAGCAAGTGTAGATGACCTTTTCTTGTGTCTTCATGGAGCCCCATGGGATACGGATCTAGGAGCCCAGTTCCGCTCATACAAGGCCTTATAGCAGTAATGAATGAGAGTATATTTAAAGCTTATATAACCGCCTGAGTGCATACAACCTTCTTTGCACTGGATTTGGGAAAACAGGAAAAAAATTAAGAAAAAGAGAAAAAAAACTAAATTTTTTTTAGAATATGAAATAAAGGTGATGATTCACGTCAACCCAGGGTGTCCAGCCACTCCGAGACCCCTGAGGGGGCCTCAAAAAATTTCACAGAGCCCCGGTGTCCCACTCGGAGCTTACTGGGGTACAGCATACTATACTTAAGCCCCTTTTCCCGTAGTCTCTTCTGGACCTCCACAAACGCACGACGGCGCCTCTGTAGCTCCGGGGAAAAATCCGAAAAGAAATGCAGGGTGGTATTTTCAAGCCGGAGCTGTGGTTTCTTCCGCGCTTAAGCAAGGATGAGATCCCTATCTCGGTAGTTGAGAAATCTAACCAGGAATGGTCTGGGAAAAGTGCCCTGCGGTCTCGGGCCTGATGGGACCCTGTGAGCACGCTCCACAATGTACGCTGAGGAAACCTGCTGCAAGTCGAGGATATCTTTAAAGAAGTTTTCAGCAAAGCTGGCTGGTTGTGAGCCCTCCGCGCCCTCAGGAAGACCCACCACGTGCACATTATTGCGCTGCAGTCGATTTTCGGCGTCTTCGGACCGCGCCATCAGAGTCTTTACTGTGCGTTGCAGGTCAGCGACATTCCGCGAGGTAGTAGCCGTATTATCCTCTAAGTCGGAAATGCGGTTCTCTGCGGCAGTGACTCGGCCTCTAAACTTGTCCATGTCTTGTCGAATAAGGCCACACTCCATGGCCAATGTGTCTATCCGTCCCATAACCATAGTTTTACTCTCCTCAATGGCCGCCAGGATAGCTGCAGTGGAGTCGGTAGCTTCCAATTGCCCCACACCCGAGTGCCGCGGCTGGTCTCCAACGTCGTGTTCCATATCTCCGAGAAGCTGCAGCGCCGTCAACGTGGCCGTGGCTCTGTCTACACCTGAGGGCCGACCGACCCCGCATGTGTCACTGCCAGGCTCTGTATCTTAGGAGGCGGCTGTTTCTTTGTTGATCTCCTGGATGGCATCTAATGAACATACAGCAGAGCAAGCAGTGCAGGAGATTTATACAGAGAGCCGGGTTGGAATCAGAAGGGTGCAGAGGATGCAGGGCCCCTGGATTTTGTGGCCTGGTCTCACAGGCAGCCTCCGTCAGACACTATGGCTTTCAGGCTGATGGGGTAGCCGGGGACAGCAGCATCCATGCTCCGGATTGCAGGCCGCGCCGACCGCTGCGCTCCTCCACGGGCCGGCGGCGCAGGAAAGTCTGGTGTACGGCAGGCTTCACTAGGCCGCACTAGGCTGCAATAGGCCGCGGCCTCCACGGGCGAATCACGGTGGCCCCACAGACTCCCGGACCCCGCCGGACACACAGGAGGGTTTGCTGGATGATGGTGGAGGTCCCTTACCTCACTCCCAGGCCAGCTGCAGCTCTGCACAGCAGGATGGAGGCCGGATTGATGGCGGCAGCCACGGGCCTGTAGGAATCCACGTCTATCCGGCCGGATCACCGCCAATAAACCCCCAGGCAGCAGCGGAGGACTCAGAGGTACAGGTAAGTTCACGAAAAAGGTTGTTTTTATGGCTATTGAGCACGGATGGCTTTTTTTATTGATCACGGAAGGATTTTTGGAGCTCCTCTCTCACACGTCCTTCTCCACTCACATCCGGACACGCCCACTCTATTCCCGTACATTTGGCAGAATGGACGTTGGCAGAATGGCACAGGCAGGCATAAGGGCTTACCTGTACGTCCCTGCCTGACCGACCAGACCCCCCCCCCCATGCCTGCGGCGGTCGGATTAGCTTCAGGAGCGATCCGTGCTGAGGGGGAGGCCACTGATTCGTGGCCACCCCCTCGCGATCGCTCCTGGCAAATAGAATGCTTCCTCTGCTTCTGTAATGTAAACAAAAGCGGAGGAAGTGATGTCATCGTGAAGCCTTTTCGTTCCGGCTTCCGAGGAGAGAAGACATCCAAGTAAGTGCACCAACACTACACTTACAGTAGAACACGCAAGCACACTAATCACCCCCCGATCACCCCCCCTGCCCCCCCCCAGCACAGTTTTTTTTACTGATTACTGCATTGGTGTCATTTGTGACTGTTATAAGTGGTAGGGCAGTTAGTGGTAGGCCCCATTAGGTCTAGGGTACCCCCCTAACCCCCCCTAATCAAGGTTTAACCCCTTGATCACCCCCCAGTAAACCCCTGTCACCAGTGTCACTAAGCGATCTTCTTTCTGATCGCTGTATTAGTGTCACAAGTGCAATAACCGCAGGGCTCTCGTATGGAGCAGAGAAGTACTACCGCCGCTATTCCTTCTGGTGAACTGGCAAGCACCAGCGGCCTAGTACACCCTGGTTGTACATCCAGCACTGCAGTAACACTTGGTGACGTGGCGAGTCTCATAAGTGCAGTTCAAGCTGGCGAGGTGGCAAGCACAAGTAGTGTCCCGCTGCCACCAAGAATACAAAGACAGGCCCGTTGAGCCCATAGTGCCCTTCCTGCTGCATTCGCCAATCCTAATTGGGAACCCACCACTTCTGCAGCAGCCGTGCTTCCCCCATTCACTGGCCAACCCGGCATTCAGGTGGAAACAGTTGATTTTACGTCACTTGATTTTTATTCGCTGTTTTTCACCGAAGATCTCTATAGATCTATTGTGGACCAAAGCAATTTGTATGCTGGTCAATACATCGCCACTAATCCCCAGTCCTCCCTTGCCAGAGATTGGAAAACAATTACGGTTTCCGAATTTAAGATTTTTCTGGGCCTATCCCTCCTCATGGGCATAACCAAAAAGAGTGAGTTGCGGTCATATTGGTTCACTGACCCAATTCACCATATGCCTGTGTTCTCTGCCTCCATGACCAGGGTACAATATGAGCAGATCTTTGCGGTTCATGCACTTCAACAACAATGAACTCTGTCGTCCTTGTGGAGACCCTGGATACGATCGACCCTACAAAATTCAGCCCCTCGAAAACCACTTCAACCAACGTTTTGCAGACTTGTTTACTCCCCATCAAGTTGTCTGTGTTGATGAGTCCCTGATTAAGTTTTCTGGCCGCTTGTCATTTAAACAGTATCTTCCCAGCAAGCGTGCCAGATACAGGGTCAAGATGTATAAGCTCTGTGACGGGGCCACAGGCTATACATGTAGTTTAATGGTTTACAAGGGAAGAGCTAGTCACGTAGAGCCGTCAAACTGCCCTGACTAGATAGGAAGCGCTGGCAAGATTGTGTGGGACTTGGTGTCACCCTTATTCGGAAAGGGGTACCACTTGTACGTGGACAATTATTATACAAGTGTGCCACTTTTTAGTCACTTGTTTGATCATCAGATTGGAGCATGTGGCACCGTGCGATCTAATCGCCAGGGCTTTCCTTAGCGGCTTGTAGATTCCCATCTTAGGCTGGGGAAGAGAGCCTGCTTGAAGTGTAATAACTTGCTCGCTATGAAGTGGAGGGATAATAAGAATGTTTTCGTTCTTACCTCCCTTCATGCTGACACGACGGTCCAAATTACTACGGCGACTGGTGTTGTGGAGAAACCCCTCTGTGTCCACGAATATAACCAAAATATGGGAGGGGTGGACCTCAACGACCAGTTGTTGGCGCTGTTCCTAGTTGCCTGTAAGGCCAGACGCTGGTATAAAAAAGTGTCTGTATACTTATTTCAATTGGCTTTGCTGAACGCTCATGTGCTATACAGAGCTTCAGGACAGACTGGATCCTCCCTAAATTCCAGGAAGAGATCGTCAGAGCCCTTCTGTTTCCAGACGGTGCTCCACCTCACCTTCCCAATCCAAATACAGTAAGCCGGCTGCATGAGAGGCATTTTCCTTATGTCCTCCTGGGTACCCCTACCCAACGAACCCCCCCAAGAAAATGCTGTGTAGAAAGCGCGGATATAGGCGTGACACCCGCTATTATTGTCCCTCCTGTCCTGACAATCCTGGTCTTTGCATTGGGGAATATTTTGAGCGCTACCATACACTAATTGAGTTTTAGCGTAGGGTACAGCATTGCACAGACTAGGCACACTTTCACAGGGTCTCCCAAGATACCATTGCATTTTGAGAGACCCGAACCGTTACAGTTACAGTTACAAATAAAAGTGTAAAAAAAAAAAAAAAATAGTTGTCGTTTTATTGTTCTCTCTCTCTATTCTCTCTCTATTGTTTTGCTCTTTTTTACTGTATTCTATTCTGCAATGTTTTATTGTTATTATGTTTTATCATGTTTGCTTTTCAGGTATGTCATTTTTTTATACTTTACTGTTTACTGTGTTTTATTGTTAACCATTTTTTTGTTTTCAGGTACGCCATTCAGCTGCAGCGCGGATTTATTTATCTTGACAGCAACAGCGTTTGCTCCCATGATACATAAAGCCGTGACTCCAGCACTGTCGGAGGTGATTTCACCAACACAGTAAAAAAAAGAGCATATATGCCAAAGCATGGGGGCAGCAGGGGTGGAGGAGTGATTTGCTCCTAACTTTTGGGGCGGATGACCCCATGCTTCGGCATATATATATTTTAGGCACAGGTTGCGTTAAAAAATGTTTTATTTTTTATTTTTTTTTGTTGTATTTGCTTTGCAGATATGTCTTACTGTTATACTATAATGTTACTTTGTTTTATTGTTAACCATCATTTGCTTAGCAGGTACGCCATTTGGCTGCAGGGCGGATTTATTTATCTTGACAGCAACAGCATTTGCTCCCACGATACATAAAGCCGTGACTCCAGTGCTATCGGAGGTGATTTCACCACCACAGTTAAAAAAAAGCGCATATATGCCGAAGCATGGGGGCAGCAGGGGTGGAGGAGCGATTTGCTCCTAACTGTCATGTACCTTGTGGACAAGCCCGACTTGCAGGGGATGGCCTCTCTTGCGGCTCCGACTCAAGGGCCCTGGTAGGATATACAGGAAGCACAAGAGTCAGGAGTGGCACGAGTGCCTGGCAGGATCAACAGCAGGAAGTGGGTCTGGAACTCAGCAGACTGGAACACTGGATAGCAGACTGTAACACTGGTGCAGCAGACTGGAATGACACAGCAGACTGGAACCGGATAGCAGACTGGAACACAGGATAGCAGACTGGAACACTGGTGCAGCAGACTGGAACCACACAGCAGACTGGAACCGGATAGCAGACTGGAACACAGGATAGCAGACTGGAACACTGGTGCAGTAGACTGGAACCGGATAGCAGACTTGAACACAGGATAGCAGACTGGAACACTGGTGCAGCAGACTGGAACACAGGATAGCAGACTGGAACTGACGTCAGTATACTGGGCTGGAGAGTCAGACAAGCCGGATCGATAACCAAGCGGACTGTGGATAAGCCAGAGGGTCAGGCAGAAGAGTGGTCAGACAAGCCGGGGTCGGATGCAGGCAGAAGACAGGGATGGTCGGAGACAAGCCGGGACCAGATGCAGGCAGATAACTAGGATAATCAGGGACAAGCCGGGTCTTTAGTACAGAAACAGGTTCTCAGGGATCAACACACGTAACACTGTAATGCAGACAGCAAATCCCCGTGTGACAGCTAAGTTTAAATAGCCCGCCTGGCGCGCGTGCTCTTGCGTGTGCGCTCATGCGCACAGGTGCGCGCAACTGCACGCACAGGGCGCCTGTTACTGGCAGGATCTTCCTGACACTAACTTTTGGGGAGGATGCCCCCATGCTTCGGCATATATAAATGGTGCATGTTTGCCCATCATTAAAAGTGGGTGGATGAAGGGAGGTATTCTAATGGTGGGCATACCCACTGATCAATCTCTTTTTTTCGTTCAGCCCACAGGCTGCATGAAAAAAAAGATTACAATATATGCCCAACAAGGACCAGCAATGTACTGGCATGTTGCTGGGACTTTGAGTGGTTATACCAGAATGATGCCTGCAGGTTTAGGTATAATCTTGGTATCATTCTTTTCAGCCAGGGGTCGGCTTTCGTGTAAAAGCAATCCTAACGGCTAATTAGCCTCTAGACTGCTTTTACAAGCAGTGGGAGGGAATGTCCCCCTCCTCCCACCGTCTTCCATGGTTTTCTCTGGCTCTACTGTCCCAACAGGGAACCTGAGAATGCAGCCGGTGGTTCCGCCAGCTGACCATACAGCTGATCAGAGACCAGAATGGCTCCAATCATCTCTATGGCCTAAGAAACTGGAAGCTACAAGCATTTCATGATTTAGATTTCGCCAGATATAAACAGCGCCATTGGGAAATTGGGAAAGCATTTTATCACACCGATCTTGGTGTGGTCAGATGCTTTGAGGGCAGAGGAGAGATCTAGGGTCCAATAGACCCCAATTTTTTCAAAAAAGAGTACCTGTCACTACCTATTGCTATCATAGGGGATATTTACATTCCGTGAGATAACTATAAAAATGATAAAAAAATATATAAATTAAAGGAACAGTTTAAAAATAAAATAAAAAAGCAAAATAAATAATTAGAAAAAAAAAAAAAAAAGCACCCCTGTCCCCCCTTGCTCTTGCGCAAAGGCGAATGCAAGCGTCGGTCTGTTGTCATATGTAAACAGCAATTGCACCATGCATGTGAGGTATCACCGCGAAGGTCAGATTGAGGGCAATAATTTTAGCAGTAAACCTCCTCCGTAAATCTAAAGTGGTAACCTGTAAAGGCGTTTATAGGCTTTTAAAAATGTATGTAGTTTGTCGCCGCTGCACGTCTGTGCGCAATTTTAAAGCGTGTCGTGTTTGGTATCCATGTACTCGGCCTAAGATCATCTTTTTTATTTCATCAAAAATGAAACACCCACCATTTTAATCTGTAGGGCCTTTGCTTTAAAATATATATATAATGTTTGGGGGTTCAAAATCATTTTCTTGCAAAAAAAAAAAATTTTTTCATGTAAACAAAAAGTGTCAGAAAGGGCTTTGTCTTCAAATTGGTTAGAAGAGTGGGTGATGTGTGACATAAGCTTCTAAATGTTGTGCATAAAATGCCAGGACAGTTCAACACCCCCCCCCCCCAAATGACCCCATTTTGGAAAGTAGACACTCCAAGCTATTTGCTGAGAGGCATGTCGAGTCCACGGAATATTTTATATTTTGACACAAGTTTTGCACAAAGTTGTCACTAAATGATATATTGCTCAAACATGCCATGGGCATATGTGAAATTACACCCCAAAATACATTCTGTTGCTTCTCCTGAGTACGGGGATACCACATGTGTGAGACTTTTTGGGAGCCTAGCCACATACGGGCCCCTGAAAACCAAGCACCGCCTTCAGGCTTTCTAAGGGTAGAAATTTTTGATTTCACTCCTCACTACCTATCACAGTTTCGGAGGCCATGGAATGCCCAGATGGCACAACCCCCCCCAAATGACCCCATTTTGGAAAGTAGACACCCCAAGCTATTTTCTGAGAGGTATGGTGAGTTTTTTGCAGATCTCATTTTTTGTCACAAAGTTTTAAAAATTGAAAATTGAAAAAAAAAAATGTTTTTCTTTTCTTTCTTCAATTTCAAAAACAAATGAGAGCTGCAAAATACTCACCATGCCTCTCAGCAAATAGCCTGGGGTGCCTACTTTCCAAAATGGAGTAATTTGGGGGGTTTTGTGCCATCTTGGCATTTTATGGCCTTCAAAACTCTGATAGGTAGTGAGGAGTGAAATCAAAAATTTACGCCCTTAGAAATCCTGAAGGTGGTGCTTGGTTTTCGGGGCCCCATACGCGGCTAGGCTCCCAAAAAGTCCCACACATGTGGTATCCCCGTACTCAGGAAAAGCAGGAAAATTTATTTTGGGGTGCAATTCCACATATAACCATGGCATGTGTGAGCAATATATCATTTAGTGACAACTTTTTGTAAAACATTTTTTTTTTGTCATTATTCAATCACTTGGGACAAAAAAATAAAATATTCAATGGGCTCAACATGCCTCTTAGCAATTTCCTTAGAGTGTCTACATTCCAAAATGGGGTCATTTGGGGTGTTTTGTACTGCCCTGCCATTTTAGCACCTCAAGAAATGAGATAGGCAGTCATAAACTAAAAGCTGCGTAAATTCCAGAAAATGTACCCTAGTTTGTAGACGCTATAACTTTTGCGCATACCAATAAATATACGCTTATTGACATTTTTTTTACCAGACATGTGGCTGAATACATTTTAGCATAAATGTATGACTAAAATTGAGTTTATTGGGTTTTTCTTATAACAAAAAAATAGAAAATATCATATCATTTTTTTTCAAAATGTTCGGTCTTTTTCCGTTTATATCGCAAAAAATAAAAATTGCAGAGGCAATCAAATACCATCAAAGGAAAGCTCTATTTGTGGGAAAAAAAGGACACAAATTTCGTTTGGGTACAACATTGCATGACCGCGCAATTACCAGTTAAAGCAGCGCAGTGCCAAATTGTAAAAAGTCCTCTGGTCTTTGGCCAGCCAAATGGTCCGGGGCTGAAGTGGTTAATAATGAACCAATTTAAATGTAATCAGCTTCTTTCTCTGAAAAACACCAAAGAGAAACCCACCAAAGGAAGGGCAGCTATGGTAGGAGGTATCAGTGACCAGCCTGCAGATACCCCAACCAAAAAGCCCCCCAAAATAAAGAGGACCCAGGCGTTTATGCGCGGCTGCTTCAGAGCCGTTGTTGGATGTTTCGGTTCCGGCTGTAAAGCCAAGGGACATCACTGGGATACAGACACGGAGACTGGTAAGTATTATGGATAGTGATAGATGCAAAAAGTACTCTGGATAAGTCACCTACACTCATGGATCAAAGTTACCTTCATCCCAAAATTATTTGTTTTCAAAGAATTATAGAACAGAAGGGGATATTAAAGTGGTTGTTAAGCCACTATCTGATCTTTATATTATCTCCTCTGTCAGATAAAAAGCTGCATCCTAGTGCCTGTGCGTTATTAAAAAAAAAAACGGTTTCTACCTGTATTAAAGTGGAAGTAAACCTATCGAGTTAACAGTTTAAAAAAACATTTCTATTTCCGGCATATCGGGAATGCTAACGGTCACATTGGTTGTGCTCTCAACCAAACTGTCAAACCATCCAATGGCTAGTGTCATAACGGATCACATGTGCAGCATTATGACAGTTGAATATTAACCACTTCAATACCAGGCACTTCCCCCCCTTTCCGCCCAGGACAATTTTCAGCTTTCAGTGCTGTCGCACTTTGAATGACAATTGCGCGGTCATACAACCCTGTACCCAAACTACATTTCTATAATTTTCTTCCCACAAATAGAGCTTTCTTTTGGTGGTATTTGATCACCTCTGGGTTTTTTAATTTTTGCTAAACAAACTAAAAAAGACCCACATTTTTGAAAAAAAAAAAAAATTTTTCTTAGTTTGTCATAAAATTTTGTTTTCTCCTTCACTGACTGGCACTGATGAGTTGGCACTGATGAGTTGGCACTGATATGCAGCACTGATGAGCACTGATATGCAGCACTGATGGCCACTGATAGGCGGCACTTATATGCAGCACTGATGGGCACTGATAGGCGGCAATGAGATGCAGCAATATGTGGCACTGATTTGTGGCACTGATATGCAGCACTGATGGGCACTGATAGGCGGCACTGATACGCAGCACTGATGGGCACTAAAAGGTGGCACTGATGGGCACTGACAGGTGGCACTGATGGGCACTGACAGGCGACACTGATTGGCACTGACAGGCGGCACTGATGGGCACTGACAGATGGCACTGATGGACACTAATAGATGGCATTGATGGGCAGCACTGATGATGATGTACTGACAGGTGTTACTGCTGGGCACTGATTGGCACTGTGATAGGCATTGATTGGCACTGTGATGGGCTCTGATTGGCACTGTGGTGGGCACTGAGAGACTTTGAGGGGCCACTGCTGGCAGCTGTTGGGAACTGATTGGCACATCTGATGGGCACCTGTCATGGGGGCTGTGCTGATAATCAATGTGCTGATTATCAGCACAGACCCCACTCTGACAGGGAGAGCCGCCGATTGGCTCTCCCTGTCAGCGCAAACTGAGGAATGCCGTTTTACCGGTGCTTCCTGGTTCACGTGATGATCACGTAGTAAGAAGCCTCTGTTAGGACTCCGGTGTCAGGACTCTGCAGCCCTGATACATGGGAGTCAGCGCAGAGAGGGGAGGGTAGAAACTGGTAGGATCAGCCAGCTATTTCATACACAGCACAAGCACTGTGCTCTATAACAGGCTTTAAAGGAACAGGATCTTCTTTAACCACTTGCTTACTGGGCACTTAAACCCCCCTCCTGTCCAGATCAATTTTCAGCTTTCAGCGCTGATGCACTTTGAATGACAATTGCGCGGTCATACAACACTGTACCCAAATGACATTTTTATCATTGTTTTCCCCACAAATAGAGCTTTCTTTTGGTGGTATTTGATCACCTCTGCGGTTTTTATTTTTTGTTATAAAAAAAAATTAAAAAGACCGAATTTAAAAAAAAAATTTTTTATTTTTTTAATATTTGTTATAAAATTTAGCAAACAGGTAATTTTTCTCCCTCATTGATGTACGCTGATGAGGCGGCACTGATGGGCACCGATAGGTGACTATGATGGGCACTGATGGGTGGCAGTGATGGGCACTGATGGGTGGCAATAATGGCCACTGATCAGCACTGGTTGGTTACACTGATAGGCAGCACTGCTAGGTGGCACTAATTGGCACCACTGGTGGGCATTGATAGGTGGCACTTGTGGGGATTGATAGGTGGCACTCAAGGGCACTGTGGCACTGGCAGGGGGTACTGGTGGCACAGATGAGGCAGAACTGCCTCTTCCTCTTGGGGACTGATGTCCCTTGCACATAAGCCGGTGATCGGCTTTTTTTGACAGCGTGAGGAGGAAAAAAAAGATTACCAAGCTTTTGTTTACATCATGTGATCAGCTGTCATTGGCTGACAGCTGATCACGTGGTAAGTGGCCGGGATCGGCCCCTTACTCGGATCTGTAATCACCCGAGTCTCATTGACTCTGTGATCATAGCGCGGGCTGCGAGCGCCCTGCAGGGGGCGTGTGCAAAGACCTCCTGGAAATTCAGGTCCGCGCTGTGGCTGTCATTCGGCTATAGCGCAGACGCCAAGAGGTTAATGGTGCCAAAACACACAAAAATATATTTTGTTATAAAAATATCTTTATTGGAGTCCAAAGTTTTAAAAGTAACGGGGGGACAATGAATGTTGTCCACATTTCATAAAAACAATTCAGTGCACATGTACAATTTACACATAAATTAGCTACTGTAACCAGCGTGATGCTTGCTGCTCGACATGTTTCACTTTTCAGCTTCTTCAGGAGATTATAAAGCAATATGTAGCTATAAAAAGACAAATACAATCAAAATAAAAAATAACCAACAACAATAATTACAAAAATTTGCATAAAGAATTATTAGTAAGTATGCATGAATGCATAAATAAACATTTCTGTTATCAAAGTAAATGTGTATCAAAAAGATAAAACAACATAAATAATATGTTCACTAAATATCCATGAGGGTCTGAGCACTATACAGAGGGGCACACAAAATGAACATAAAACTCACCATGTATATAGAATGTAATCAAGCTAATGCGCACTACTAAAGGGTCCAAAACTGATGTAAGAAGAGGTGCCAACACTAGCGGTGGCAATTGATGGCAGGAGGAGCACAATGAGGCCAGTGGAAATACTAGAAATATCAAAATAAAAGGGGATAGATAGATAGATAGATAGATAGATAGATAGATAGATAGATAGATAGATAGATAGATAGATAGATAGATAGATAGATAGATAGATAGATAGATAGATACCTGTATATATGTGTGTGTCAAATATATATGCACTGAGGAAAGAAATATATCAAGAATTTATAAAGGCCTCAATCAATTAGATATAAAGGTTAGGTTTACATTAAATGTCATTCAAATGCTCCTTCCACAGAATGTAGAGGGCAGCAACAGACCAATCTGGAACTATTTCTTCCAAAGTGATGAAGGAACAATCTTATGAAGCCATGATGAATGCGGACACATTAAATTAATAGCATCCCCCAGGCCACCTACAGTGTCACATCTGATAACAAATAGAGATCAGGCACCCATCAGCAAGACCAACATACACATAAGAAGGGCCTGAAGATCAAACCTACCAAGCGTATCCTCAAAACTCACCGCATCTGTCAGAACAAAGACAACAGCGGCTCTGCTGGTCAGTATTCACTCTATAAGACACACAGACATTTCCCCCTGTTTTTTTTGGGGGGGGGGGGAGTGTGTCTTATGGAACGAAAAATACGGTACATGGTGAGTTTTATGTTAATGTTGTGTGCCCCTCTGTATAGTGCTCAGACCCTCATGGATATTAATTGAACATATTATTTATGTTGTTATATCTTTTTTATAAACATTTACTTTGATAACAGAAATGTTTATTTACAGTCATGCACACTTAATAATAATTGTTTATGCAATTTTTTTGCATTAATGTTGGTATTTTTTATTTTAATTGTATTTGTCTTTTTTTGTAGCTACATATTGCTTTATAATTCCTGAAGAAGCTGAAAAGTGAAACATGTTGAGCAACAAGCATCACGCTGGTTATATTAGCTACTTTATGTGTATATTGTACATGTGCACTGAATTGTTTTTATGACAACATTCATTGTCCCCTATTTCTTTTAAAACTTTGGACTCCAATAACCACTTGACGACTGCCGCACGAGGATATACGTCCTCAGAGCGGCACGGGCAGGCAAAAAGACATACATATACGTCCTTGCCTTCCCGCGGGTGGGGGGTCCGAGCGGACCCCCCCCCCGGTGCCAGCGGCGGTGGCCTTTGGTCTGGGAGCGTTCAGTGATGAGGGGGAGGCCATCCGATTGTGGCCCCCCCTCGCGATCGCTCCCAGCCAATGAGAATCCTCCACACAGGCAGGGGATGTGATGTCATCTCTCCTCGGCTCGGCAGTTTCCGTTCCGATGCCGAGGAGAGAAGACTTCACTGTGAGTGCACCAAACACATACACACAGTAGAACATGCCAGGCACACTTTACACCCCCGATCGCCCCCCGATCGCCCCCCGTTCACCCCCCAATCACCCCCCCCCCGCTGTCATACTGACACCAAGCAGGTTTTTTTTTTGATTACTGCATTGGTGTCAGTTTGTGACAGTTACTGTGGTAGGGCAGTTACTGTTAGCCCTCTTTAGGTCTAGGGTACCCCCCTAACCCCCCCTAATAAAGTTTTAACCCCTTGATCACCCCCTGTCACCAGTGTCACTAAGCGATAATTTTTCTGATCGCTGTATTAGTGTCGCTGGTGACGCTAGTTAGGGAGGTAAATATTTAGGTTCGCCGTCAGCGTTTTATAGCGACAGGGACCCCCATATACTACCTAATAAATGTTTTAACCCCTTGATTGCCCCCTAGTTAACCCTTTCACCACTGATCACCGTATAACCATTACGGGTGACGCTGGTTAGTTCGTTTATTTTTTATAGTGTCAGGGCACCCGCCGTTTATTACCGAATAAAGGTTTAGCCCCCTGATCGCCCGGCGGTGATATGCGTCGCCCCAGGCAGCGTCAGATTAGCGCCAGTACCGCTAACACCCACGCACGCAGCATACGCCTCCCTTAGTGGTATAGTATCTGATCGGATCAATATCTGATATGATCAGATCTAAACTAGCGTCCCCAGCAGATTAGGGTTCCCAAAAACGCAGTGTTAGCGGGATCAGCCCAGATACCTGCTAGCACCTGCGTTTTGCCCCTCCGCCCGGCCCAGCCCAGCCCACCCAAGTGCAGTATCGATCGATCACTGTCACTTACAAAACACTAAACGCATAACTGCAGCATTCGCAGAGTCAGGCCTGATCCCTGCGATCGCTAACAGTTTTTTTGGTAGCGTTTTGGTGAACTGGCAAGCACCAGCCCCAGGCAGCATCAGGTTAGCGCCAGTAGCGCTAACACCCATGCACGCAGCGTACACCTCCCTTAGTGGTATAGTATCTGATCGGATCAATATCTGATCCGATCAGATCTATACGAGCGTCCCTAGCAGTTTAGGGTTCCCAAAAACGCATGTATAGTGGGATCAGCCCAGATACCTGCTAGCACCTGCGTTTTGCCCCTCCGCCCGGCCCAGCCCAGCCCAGCCCACCCAAGTGCAATATTGATCGATCACTGTCACTTACAAAACACTAAACGCATAACTGCAGCGTTCGCAGAGTCAGGCCTGATCCCTGCGATCGCTAACAGTTTTTTTGGTAGCGTTTTGGTGAACTGGCAAGCACCAGCGGCCTAGTACACCCCGGTCGTAGTTAAACCAGCACTGCAGTAACACTTGGTGACGTGGCGAGTCCCATAAGTGCAGTTCAAGCTGGTGAGGTGGCAAGCATAAGTAGTGTCCCGCTGCCACCAAGAAGAAGACAAACACAGGCCCGTCATGCCCATAATGCCCTTCCTGCTGCATTCGCCAATCCTAATAATTGGGAACCCACCACTTCTGCAGCGCCCGTACTTCCCCCATTCACATCCCCAACCAAATGCAGTCGGCTACATGAGAGGCATTTTCTTTATGTCCTCCCGAGTACCCCTACCCAAAGAACCCCCCCAAAAAAGATGTCATGTCTGCAGCAAGCGCGGATATAGACGTGACACCTGCTATTATTGTCCCTCCTGTCCTGACAATCCTGGTTTTTGCATTGGTGAATGTTTTGAACGCTACCATTCACTAGTTGAGTATTAGCGTAGGGTACAGCATTGCACAGACTAGGCGCACTTTCACAGGGTCTCCCAAGATGCCATCGCATTTTGAGAGACCCGAACCTGGAACCGGTTACAGTTATAAAAGTTACAAAAAAAAGTGTATTATATATATATAATAAAAAAAAATAGTTGTCTTTTTATTGTTCTCTCTCTCTCTCTCTATTCTCTCTCTATTGTTCTGCTCTTTTTTACTGTATTCTATTCTGCAATGTTTTATTGTCATTATGTTTTATCATGTTTGCTTTTCAGGTATGCAATTTTTTATACTTTACCGTTTACTGTGCTTTATTGTTACCCATTTTTTTGTCTTCAGGTACGCCATTCACGACTTTGAGTGGTTATACCAGAATGATGCCTGCAGGTTTAGGTATCATTCTTTTCAGCCAGCGGTCGGCTTTCATGTAAAAGCAATCCTAGCGGCTAATTAGCCTCTAGACTGCTTTTACAAGCAGTGGGAGGGAATGCCCCCCCCCCCACCGTCTTCCGTGTTTTTCTCTTTCTCTCCTGTCTCAACAGGGAACCTGAAAATGCAGCCGGTGATTCAGCCAGCTGACCATAGAGCTGATCAGAGACCAGAGTGGCTCCAAACATCTCTATGGCCTAAGAAACCGGAAGCTACGAGCATTTCATGACTTAGATTTCGCCGGATGTAAACGGCGCCATTGGGAAATTGGGAAAGCATTTTATCACACCGATCTTGGTGTGGTCAGATGCTTTGAGGGCAGAGGAGAGATCTAGGGTCTAATAGACCCCAATTTTTTCAAAAAAGAGTACCTGTCACTACCTATTGCTATCATAGGGGATATTTACATTCCCTGAGATAACAATAAAAATGATTAAAAAAAAATTAAAGGAACAGTTAAAAAATAAGATGAAAAGCAAAAAAATAATAAAGAAAAAAAAAGCACCCCTCCCCCCCCTGCTCTCGCGCAAAGGCGAACGCAAGCGTCGGTCTGGCGTCAAATGTAAACCGCAATTGCACCATGCATGTGAGGTGTCACCGCGAACGTCAGATCGAGGGCAGTAATTTTAGAAGTAGACCTCCTCTGTAAATCTAAAGTGGTAACCTGTAAAGGCTTTTAAAGGCTTTTAAAAATGTATTTAGATTGTCGCCACTGCACGTTTGTGCGCAATTTTAAAGCATGTCATGTTTGGTATCCATGTACTCGGCCTAAGATCATCTTTTTTATTTCATCAAACATTTGGGCAATATAGTGTGTTTTAGTGCATTAAAATTTAAAAAAGTGTATTTTTCCCCAAAAAATGCGTTTGAAAAATCGCTGCGCAAATACTGTGTGAAAAAAAAATGAAACACCCACCATTTTAATTTGTAGGGCATTTGCTTTAAAAAAATATATAATGTTTGGGGGTTCAAAGTAATTTTCTTGCACAAAAAAATAATTTTTTCATGTAAACAAAAAGTGTCAGAAAGGGCTTTGTCTTCAAGTGGTTAGAAGAGTGGGTGATGTGTGACATAAGCTTCTAAATGTTGTGCATAAAAGGCCAGGACAGTTCAAAACCCCCCCAAATGACATTTTGGAAAGTAGACACCCCAAGCTATTTGCCGAGAGTCATGTCGAGTCCATAGAATATTTTATATTGTGACACAAGTTGTGGGAAAGAGACAATTTTTTTTTTTGCACAAAGTTGTCACTAAATGATATATTGCTCAAACATGCCATGGTAATATGTGAAATTACACCCCAAAATACATTCTGTTACTTCTCCTAAATACGGGGATACCACATGTGTGAGACTTTTTGGGAGCCTAGCCGCGTACTGGACCCCGAAAACCAAGCACCGCCTTCAGGCTTTCTAAGGGCGTAAATTTTTGATTTCACTCTTCACTGCCTATCACAGTTTCGGAGGCCATGGAATGCCCAGGTGGCACAAACCCCCGCCCAAATGACCCCATTTTGGAAAGTAGACACCCCAAGCTATTTGCTGAGAGGTATAGTGAGTATTTGTGGTGATTGGTTTTCGGGGCCCCGTACGCGGCTAGGCTCCCAAAAAGTCCCACACATGTGGTATCCCCATACTCAGGAGAAGCAGCTAAATGCTAAATGTATTTTGGGGTGCAATTCCACATATGCCCATGGCCTGTGTGAGCAATATACCATTTAGTGACAACTTTGTGCAAAAAAAAAAAAAATTGTCACTTTCCCGCAACTTGTGTCAAAATTTAAAATATTCCATGGACTCAACATGCCTCTCAGCAAATAGCTTGGGGTGTCTACTTTCCAAAATGGGGTCATTTGGGCGGGGGGGGGGGGGGTTTGTGCCATCTGGGCATTTTATGTCCTTCAAAACTGTGATAGGTAGTGAGGAGTGAAATCAAAAATTTACGCCCTTAGAAATCCTGAAGGCGGTGATTGGTTTTCGGGGCCCCGTACGCGGCTAGGCTCCCAAAAAGTCCCACACATGTGGTATCCCCATACTCAGGAGAAGCAGCTGAATGTATTTTGGGGTGCAATTCCACATAGGCCCATGGCCTGTGTGAGCAATATATCATTTAGTGACAACTTTTTGTAAATATATATATTTTTTTTGTCATTATTCAATCACTTGGGACAAAAAATAAATATTCAATAGGTTCAACATGCCTCTCAGCAATTTCCTTGGGGTGTCTACTTTCCAAAATGGGGTCATTTGGGGGGGTTTGTACTGCTCTGTCATTTTAGCACCTCAAGAAATGACATAGGCAGTCATAAACTAAAAGCTGTGTAAATTACAGAAAATGTACCCTAGTTTGTAGACGCTATAACTTTTGCGCAAACCAATAAATATACGCTTATTGACTTTTTTTTTTACCAAAGACATGTGGCCGAATGCATTTTGGCCTAAATGTACGACTAAAATTGAGTTTATTGGATTTTTTTTATAACAAACAGTAGAAAATATCATTTTTTTCAAAATTTTCGGTCTTTTTCTGTTTATAGCGAAAGAAATAAAAACGGCAGAGGTGATCAAATACCATCAAAAGAAAGCTCTATTTGTGGGAAGAAAAGGACGCACATTTCGTTTGGGTACAGCATTGCATGACCGCGCAATCAGCAGTTAAATCGACGCAGTGCCAAATTGGAAAAAGTCCTCTGGTCCTTAGGCAGCATAATGGTCCGGGGCTGAAGTGGATAAAGATGTTTTTATAACAAAATATTTATTGTGTTTTTTGGCATCATTAAAATCCCCTTCTCTTCTAAAATTGTTTGAAAACTATTGATAGATACAAGATAGCTGAAACCCTTTCATTGGATCCTTCTTTCCCATTTATCAGTGGTCACCCCCCCTACACATGTATAGGGATTGCCACGACCATTGATGAGGGGCCACCCCCCCATATGTACACATGTATATGGATTGCCACAAACATTGATGAGGGGGTCACCCTTATTTCTTCACTTTGGGGTGTGGCAGAGTAATCTGCAATGCATCGGTTCACAGGCCCCGCTTTTTCTATATCAATATCACTGCAACAATTCAAGGGATTACAATAAAAGAAGCCGGGTGTTTAATAATAAGAAACAGAAGCACTGCAAATTACTCCACCACACCCGAAAGTGAAGAATCAGTCCCCTTTTTTACTCAATTCCTTTTAGTGGGTCAGCATAACTGCCAGGCAACCAAAATTTTTATATGAAGGCCAATATTAGTCATCCCTGTGTCCCTGTCATGTTGGGATTATTTATTGTCCCTTGCACTGGAATTTTGAACTTTTCTCTCCATAATTTGATGTTGTATACAAATATATATATAATATAGGTGAACATGCTAAATCTGATTCTTCTTTTTTATTGCAGATGTACGCGGTATTTACTGCAGACACAGCTCACAAGGCAGGACTACCCCAGTGAGCGAGACAGAATATGAAAGCTACATTGAGACTCCACCAGCATGTGACGTTCACACAGAGACACCACCAGCATGTGACGTTCACATGGAGACACCATCAGCATGCGACGTTCACACGCAGACACCATTAGCATGTGATGTTCACATGGAGATTCCACTAGCATTTGATGTTCACATGGAGACACCACCAGCATGTGACGTTCACACGGAGACACCACCAGCATGTGTCATGCACACGGAGACTCCACCAGTTTTTGTCATTCACACGAGACTCCACCAGCATGTGTAGTTTACACAGAGACTCCACCAACATGTGATGTTCACATGGAGACTCCACCAGCATGTGACATTCACATTGAGACGCCACCTGAATGTCACAATCATGTTGTGACTCCAGCATAATGTGACGTTCATGTTGAGAACCCACAAAAATACCAGGGCAGCCTTTTGAATATCTCCTCCCATGAAGATGAGGGCAAGCTTAAAGAAAAGGACAGGCAGATCCTGGTGGTAGGAGATTCTATTATTAGAGGGACAGAGAGGACAATCTGTCAGAATGACCTCAATCGATGAACAGTATATTGTTTCCCAGTAGCACGAGTTCGGGACATTGCAGATCGGATGGACAGATTGTTGGATGGGGCTGGGGAGGACCCAGCTGTCATGGTACATATTAGAACCAACGACAACATTAGAAGAAAATGGAGTGCCCTACAAAATGATTTCAGGGACTTAGGGGCTATATTGAAGAAAAGGACCTCCAAGGCAGCATTTTCAGAAATACTGCCTGTACCTCGAGCCACACCAAGGAGGCAGCAGGAGCTTAAGGAGCTTAGCAAGTGGCTGAAGAACTGGTGCAGGAAGGAGGGGTTTGGCTTTATGGAGACCTGGACTGACTTTTCAATTGGTTACTTGCTCTACAGCAGGGATGGACTGCACTTAAATGAACAGGGTGCAGCTCTGTTGGGAAAGAAAATAACCAAAAAGCACGTGTCATTCACATCAAGACTCCTCCAGCATGCAACGATTCTGTTGAGACTTGGGCAGAATGTAACTTTCTCACTAATGCCCCGTACACACGGTCGGACTTTGTTCGGACATTCCGACAACAAAATCCTAGGATTTTTTCCTATGGATGTTGGCTCAAACTTGTCTTGCATACACACGGTCACAAAAAGTTGTCGGAAAATCTGATCATTCTGAACGCGGTGACGTAAAACACGTACATCGGGACTATAAACGGGGCAGTGGCCAATAGCTTTCATCTCTCTATTTATTCTGAGCATGCGTGGCACTTTGTCCGTCGGATTTGTGTACACACGATCGGAATTTCCGACAACGGATTTTGTTGTCGGAAAATTTTATCTCCTGCTGTCCAACTTTGTGTGTCGGAAAATCCGATGGAAAATGTCCGATGGAGCCCACACACGGTCGGAATTTCCGACAACACGCTCCGATCGGACATTTTCCATCGGAAAATCCGACCGTGTGTACGGGGCATAAGGCTCCGCAGATTGTGGCATTACCACTGAGACCCTGGCAGAATGTGATGTTCACAATGAGACTCCTCCTGAATGTGACATTCACAATGAGTCTTCTCCAGAATGTGACGTTCACAATGAGACTACTCCAGAATGTGATGTTCACAATGAGTGTCCTCCAGAATGTGATGTTCATAATGAGACCCCTCCAGAATGTAAATATTCACAATGAGACTACTCCAGAATTTCATTATCAAAATGAGTTTCCTCCAGAATGTGACATTCATAATGAGACTCCACCAGAATGTGATGTTCACAATGAGACTCCTCCAGAATGTGACATTCACGTAAAGAATTCACCATATGCCGTTCACACCGAGACTCCACCAGCATGTGACGTTCACACCGAGACTCCACCAGCATGTGACGAAGATGGGGGCAAGGTTACAAGAAAGGATAGGCACATACTAATGGTAGGGGATTCAGTTATTGGAAAGATACAGAGGGCAATCTGTCACAAAGACCGTTATCGCCAAACAGTATGTTGTTTACCAGGCGCTCAGGTTTGGAAAATTGCAGATTGCATGGACAGATTGTTGGATGGCGCTGGAGAGGACCCAGCTGTCATGTATATATCAGTATCAATGACAAAGTTAGAGAGAGGCAACAGGAGCTTAGGGTACTTAACAAGTGGCTGAGGAACTGGTGCAGGGAGCAGGGGTTTGGCTTCATGGCGAACTGGGCTGTCTTTTCAGGCTGTTACCATCTTTATAGTAGTGATGGATTGCACTTAAATGGGAGGGGTGCAGCTTTTTTGGGATTTAAGATGGCCAAAATGTTGGAAGAAAATTTAAACTAGGTCATGAGGAGGAGGGATTAAAGGATGATTTGCTAGTGAATATAAGGGGGAGAATCTTCAAATGAAGCCATCACCGGAATCCATTACGTCATCAATCTCTTGACAGATTCTCATCATCAGCTTCTGAATCACAAACTATCAATGTAGTTGGACAAACAAGACAATTGGCTTTTTCCTAGAAGAAGACTCAACCATAAGTCTGAGGAACCCTCTCAGTGACCAGGTACGGCTGTACCAACACAGGTCTTTCCCATCAGTCCTCCATTTTTTCGTTCTTGGAGCTTCTGAATCACCAACTATCAATGTAGCTGGACGAACAAGACAATTGGCTGTTCCTAGAAAAAGACGCAACAAAAAGTTTGAGGAAACCTCCCAGGGACCAGGTACGGCTGTACCAACACAGGTTCCTGCACTGGTGGCATCCGCCACTCCAGTAACTGGAGGGTCCTCCAATCAGCCCTCCATTTTTGTTTTTGGAGCTTCTGAATCGCCAACTATCAATGTAGCTGGACATTAGGGGTGCAACGGATCAAAAAACTCACGGATCGGATCGATCCTCTGATCAGAGTCACGGATCGGATCATTTTCGGATCAGCAAAAAAAAGACAAATCTTGTTACACCCACCAGAGTTTTAGATTTAACAGCTTTTTTCAACACAAAACGGAGCTTACATGCATAAATACAGTATTTGTAGATTGGACGGACTGTTTAGATGTTAAATTTTAAAAGCAGCAGCAAACCTGCTGACCTTACATGGTTGCTAATGTGACAGAACAACTCTGATTTTCACATTTAACTAAATGTTAAATGTAAAAATCAGAGGTGTTTTGTCACATTAGCAACCATGTAAGATCAGCAGGGTTGCTGCTGCTTTTAAATTTTAACATCTCAACAGTCCGTGCAAATAAGCTCCGTTTTGTGTTGAAAATAGCTGTTAAATCTAAAACTCCAGTGGGTGTAACAAGATGTCCGCTTGCCCCCTTCTCACTCTCTCATTACAGTACTGTGCAGGAGTGTGGGGTGTAGCAAGATGGCGACGAAACATCACTTCCTGATGAGACAGAGGCCGCCGCCGGGTGTACCAAGATGGCCGCCGCTCTGGAGCTAGGCCGAAGCCGCGGCCTTTCCTATGGCCGAGGCCGCAGAGCGCACACACATGATCCGCGGAGGTTGACCCATACGGATCACGGATCGGTGATGATCCGTTGCACCCCTACTGGACATACAATACAATTGGCTGTTCCTAGAAGAAGACTCAACAAAAAGTCTGAGGAACCCTCCCAGGGACCAGGTATGGCTGTACCAACACAGGTTCCTGCACTGGTGGCATCTGCCACTCCAGTAACCGGAGGGTCTAACCATCATACCTTTATTTCCCTTACTGCAGTTTCTGAATCACCTGCTACCAGCTATCAATATAGTTGGACAAACAAGACAATTGGCTGTTCATAGAAGAAGACGCAACAAAAAGTCTGATTAACTTTCCCAGGGACCAGGTATGGCTGTACCAACACTGGTGGTGGCTGCCACTTCAGTAACCGGAGGGTCTTCCCATCAGCCTTCTATTTCCCTTTCTGCAGCTTCAGCAGAAGCTTTAAGGTTAAGCTTTAAGGTTAATCAAAAATATCACATTCTAAAGGGAAAAGTAGAACAAAGGGGAGGGGGAGTATGGAAGAGGGAGAGAGGGAGGAAAGGAGAGGAGGGGGGAGGTTGGGGGAAAGGAGGGGGTGTGGGGGTTCCCCCCAACCCTCAACCCCTTCTTTCCTTCAACCTCCCTTTCCCCCTCTCCTGTCCTCCCTATCTCCCTCTTCCATACTCCCCCTCAACCTTTCCCTTTAGAATGTTATATTTTTGATTAACCTTAAAGGTTAATATCTACATTTGGAAAAGCAAGACAATTGGCTGTTCCTAGAAGAAGACTCAACAAAAAGTCTGAGGAACCCCTCCCAGGGACCATGTATGGCTGAATCAACACAGGTTCCTACACTGGTGGCGGCTGCCACTCCAGTAACTGTAGGGTCTTCCCATCAGCCCTCTATTTCCCTTTCTGCAGCTTCTGAATCAATATCAATATAGTTGGACAAACAGGGCAATTGACTGTTCCTAGAAGACTCAACAAAAAGTCTGAGGAACCCTCCCAGGGACCAGGTACAGCTGTACCAACACAGATTCCTGCACTGGTGGTGGCTGCCACTCAAGTAACCAGAGGGTCTTCCCATCAGCTCTTTTTTTCCCTTTCTGCAGCTTCTGAATCATCAGCTATCAATATAGTTGGACAAACAAGACAATTGGTTGTTCATAGAAGAAGACGCAACAAAAAGTCTGAGAAACTTTCTCAGGGACCAGGTACGGCTGTACCAACACAGGCTACTACACTGGTGGCGGCTGCCACTTCAGTAACCGGAGGGTATTCCCATCAACCTTCTATTTCCCTTTCTGCAGCTTCAGCAGAAGCTTTAAGGCTAATCAAAAATATCACATTCTAAAGGGAAAAGTAGAACAAAGGGGAGGGGGAGTATGGAAGCGGGAGAGAGGGAGGAAAGGAAAGGGGGAAGGGGAGGTTGGGGGAAAGGAAGCGGTGTGGGGGGTTCCCCCCAACCCTCACCCCCTTCTTTCCTCCAACCTCCCTCCCCCCCTCCTTTCCTCCCTCTCTCCCTCTTCCATACTCCCCCTCCCCCTTGTTCTACCTTTCCCTTTAGAATGTGATATTTTTGATTAACCTTAAAGCTAATGTGTACATTTGGCAACTCTTGGATATGAGGCAGTTTTTGGAAGACTTGGTTCGGTTCCCCCCGGGCCTAGCAGCCTGTTTACCACCAACATCTCAGGCACTTTTTTACAGGTGATTAGGTTTGATTTATTGTTGATCTACATTAAGTAATTGATTATGTTGTGAAGTTTGGAGGCCGGTAGGCTTTTGAGGTGTGTGTTGGACCGGCTATAAGAGGAGGTTGGAGGCCGGTATGTTTTTGAGGCGTGTGTTGGACTGGCTATGAGGGGAGGTTAGAGGCCAGTATGTTTTTGAGGCATGTGTTGGACAGGCTATGAGGGGAGGTTGCAGGTCAGTATGTTTTTGAGGCGTGTGTTGGACCGGCTATAAGGGGAGGTTGAAGGCCGGTATGTTTTTGAGGCATGTGGTGGACCGGCTATGAGGGGAGGTTGGAACTCTTTTTGTCTTCAGAGGCGGGAGGAGTCTTTCCGTCTTTCTTTAGGCTTTCTCTGCTGGAGAAATGAGAACTTTTCCCACCAGTGAGGTCCTTTATGGAGAAGTCCAAGGCCTCACTCACACGGCATGTATGAATCTGTACCCTGTGTGGGAGGGCTGCGTTAACCCCAAAAAGGACATCAATGCGGGTGCAGTTGCGCGGACGCACCCTGAATGCATTCGGGGCCGTGCACCGGCACTCACACAGATGTCACATTTGGTACAGCCGCTGCACCCCAGTTGACAGCAATGGGACTGTCTACACGGGATGCTGGGAACACCTGTGCATCCCCATTCCGGTAAACGTGGCCCTCCAATGGGGTATGGATTCATACCCTCCATGTGAATGAGACTTAAGTGTGAATGGAATATTTAGCTCCATTGTGTAGCTAATTTGGGGACAACTGTACCCCTCTTTATTGTTATTTGGGCGTGTTTTATTATAGGAGTGTTATATATTGTAGATTAGGATAAGTTTTTATATGTTGTGGAGGTTACGTTATTCTTTGGGTGTGTGTTGGAGTGTTATATATATAGATTGTAGTTTAGGATAAGTTTGGATTTCTTCTGGAGGTGCTTTAAGTGGACATAACTGATGTACCTCGCTCAGTGGGGGTGGGCCTTAGAGAACAGAGGCCGCATATGGGCAGCACAGAGGCTTAGGGGTTAGCCTTGCAGCACTGGGGTCCTTGTTTCATATTCTGACCAGGACCCTATCTGCATGGAGTTTGCATGCTCTCCCTGTGCTTGTGTGGGTTTCCCCTGGGTACTCTGGTTTCCTCCCACACTACAAAGACATGCTACCTTGCGTTGGTGGTGCAGTGGTGAGCATAGCTGCCTTCCCAGCAGCTGGGTTCGATTCCCGGCCAACGCCATCTTCAATACTGGGAGTCCTCAAAGAGAAAAGAGATATACAAGGTCAATACTGAGTATATATTAGAGATGGAATAAAGAATGAAGCCAATGTGTGGAATGTTTGAGGAAGAAAATGTTCCCCCAGAATCTATAGAAGGTGAACTCAGCAACTGATAGAAGATGCTTAGGCTGTGATCACACCTAGGCGTTCCAGATCACGGGCGGAATTACTGCAATTCCTGATTTGCTTCAAAACACGGGACACGCTTGTGATCTCGTTACTTTCAATGGCACCCCAATCACGGGACAATATTGTCACCTGACAAATCACACAAACAAAACCGTGGGACGCCTGTTTCCCAAAAGCAGTCATGCACTTTTAGTCACGATTTGTCAGGCGACAATTGTGGCAAAATCACACCTTGATTGGGGTGATATTGAAAGTAAAGGGATTGCAAGCATGTCCCGCGTTTTGCAGTGATTCGGGAATCCGGAATACCTAGGTGTGAACAGAGCCTAAGTCCTCGCCGTGCCCATTGTACGACAAGGACTTCCTGCACAGACGTCCCCCCGGCAGGAATATTACACCCATACCCCCCAGCAGGAATATTACACCCATCCCCCCCCCCCCAGCAGGAATATTACACCTATGCCCCCCCAGCAGGAATATTACACCCATACTCCCCCCAGTAGGAATATTACACCCATACTCCCCCCCAGCATGAATATTACACCCATACACACCTCTATATCTGGGTATAAACTGGGGATATAGTATATAGAGATATATAGGACAGTGGATATATAGTATATACAGAAAGTACACACATCACACCTCTATATCTGGGTATATATGGTAGATATAGTATATAGAGATATATAGGACAGTGGATATATAGTATATACAGAGAGTACACATGTCACACATCTATATCTGGGTATATATGGTAGATATAGTATATAGAGGTATATAGGACAGTGGATATATAGTATATACATAGAGTACACACGTCACACCTCTATATCTGGGTATATATGGTGGATATAGTATATAGAGGTATATAGGACAGTGGATATATAGTAATACAGAGAGTACACACGTCAAACCTCTATATCTGGGTATATATGGTGGATATAGTATATAGAGATATATAAGACAGTGGATATATAGTATATACAGAGAGTACACACGTCACACCTCTATATTGTAAAGCGCTGGGTAAACTGTTGGCGCTATATAAATCCTGTAAAAATAATAATAATATATCTGGGTATATATGGGGGATATAGTATATAGAAATATATAGGACAGTGGATATATAGTATATACAGAGAGTATACATGTCACATCTCTATATCTGGGTATATATGGTGGATATAGTATATAGTGATATATAGGACAGTGGATATATAGTATATACAGAGAGTACACACATCACACCTCTATATTTGGGTATATATGGTGGATATAGTATATAGAGATATATATATAGGACAGTGGATATCTGGGTATATACGGGGGGATATAGTATATAGAGATATATAGGACAGTGGATATATATATTATATACAGAGAGTACACAATGCCACATCTCTATATCTGGGTATATACGGGGGATATAGCATATAGGGGTATATGGGGGGTATTTGTACAGCTATCAGTACATCAGGTTTGATCCATTTTCAAATATATATAGTTTATGGACTTTCACAAAGACTAAATAAAATATACTTATTTGTTTTTTTTTTACCAAAAAAGGTAACAGAATACATTTTGGCCTAAATTTACAAAGAAAAATTATTTCGTTGCAAAATTTTATAACAAAAATGTGTTTTTTTTCACATTTGTCAGATTTTTTTCATTTATATAGCAAAAAATAAAAAACCCAGTGGTGATTAAATACCACAAAAAGAAAGCTCTATTTGTCTAAAAAAAATTATAAAAATTTAATTTGGGTACAGTGTTGCATGACTGAGTAATTGGCATTCAAAATATGACAGTGCTGAAAACTGAAAATTGGCCTGGACCAGAAGGGGGTGAAAGTGAGGTCCCCCCTCCCCTTCCCAAATTTTTGGTACTTTTTCATTTATGTTGCAAAAAATACAAAGCCTAATAGTGATTAATCTTAATACTGGTGCCTCCCGGCCCTTTAAGAGGTTTATGATGCCAGGAGGCGGGGCTTAAGAGCACATTACTGCTGTGATTGGCTGTCATGTGATCTGAAAACTCCTAATCGCAGGCAGCGATCAGGAGCTTTTGGTTAGGTGCCAGTAACTGTGTCGTGAGTGCGCACTTGCTGTATAGACAGCAAGTCACGAAAATATGCTACCCCTCAGCGCCAAGGACCAGGCGCCGAGAGGCCGCATATTTGCGTGTGGCCGGCGCCATAGGGTTTATAGAAGAGCAGCTACAAATACTGATTAAAAGTCAGAAGCTATAAATACTGTTGCTGACTTTTAAAGGGGTTGTAAACCTATGCATTAAGGTGAAGGAACTCCTGTGATGCAGCAGCCCCCCAGAGCCCCCCTTTTACTTACCTGAGCCCGGTCTTTACAGTGACGGGATGAGCACACCAGCTCCAGCTGGTGTCTCGGATCCTGATTGGATAGATTGATAGCAGTGCAGCCATTGGCTCCCGCTGCTGTTGATCAAATCCAATGACCCAAGGAGCCAGGGGGCAGGGCGAAGTCCTGCTGTCTGTGCCAATGGACGCAGCAGCAGGACACAGGAGCGCGTCCACACAAGTGCAGCGAGGGAGAGTGGATCTTCAACGGGGCACATGAGAAGAGGAGGAGCCTGGAGCGTCGCTGAGGGACTCCAGAAGAGGAGGATCGGGGCCACTCTGTGCAAAACCAACTGCACAGAGGAGGTAAGTATGACATGTTTTTTTTTTGTAAACAAACCTTTACATATCCTTTAATATAAATCCCTGTCCAGGGATCCAGCGATGTCGGCACCCTCAGACGATCGGCTTTGGGTGCAGGCGCCGACATGTTCACTAAAGGAAACCAGCAGTGAAGCCTTCAGGCACGCTGCTCTTTCTGAATGGTCCCGCCATCTTCTGGGACCTGCCTGTGTGTCCCAGAAGGGGAAGGTGCCGGAAATACTTGGAGATTGCTGTGGGAATCTTTTTCGAAACCCCAAAAAGTGCCAAATGTGGCAGCGGAGGGGGGTGCAAACATGCGGTGGAGCTCCGCTTTAAATACCACCAAAAGAAAGCTCTATCTGTCTCAAAAAATGATAACAATTTCCTATGGGTACAGGGTTGCTTGACTAATTGTCATTGAAATGTGACAGCGCTGGAATCAGAAAATTGGCCTGGACTGGGGAGGGTGACAGTGTTCGGTATTGAGGTGGTTAAACATGATTCTAATGAGTGACTGCTGTGTGGACATTAGAGTGTAAGCTTCTGTGGTGCTTTCTGTACAACACTATGGTATATGTTGGATATCAATATATAACATTTGTGTGTGACGGTGAAGGGGACATTAAAGTATAAGCTCCTGTGGTGCAGAATGATATGTCTGTCAATATTCTGTGTACAGTGCTGTGGCCTATGTCAGCACTACATAAATGTAACAATAGTTTCTGTGTACAAATACTATTGAACTGAGGGGATATAAATCTTTCTCTGCAGGTGTGGTGTGATATACCTTTTGCTTTATCTTTATTTCAGTTGCTTTCACCACAAAGTGCTATGAAGACATTGTCACTACAGTTGGCCGTTTAAATAAAGTTGTGCAATATTGGTAAAAAAAAAAATCTCGGCCGCCTGTCTTCCCGGAGCCTTGTCATGACGACATTCATGAAAGCCGAGAGAAAAGCGTGTGATCTATGTACGCCCCGCCCTGCAGCTCCCAGCCCCGCCCTCAGTGAGTCAGGCCCGGGCCGGCTGTAAGCGCAAGTGACTCGTTTCCTCTTCACAACACAAGAGCCGCAGTGACAGGCCTGAGCCTCTTCTCTGCCTCCCCCGGAGCCACCCCGCCGAAGCCGAGACATCGAAAGCCGCGGCCGCTGCCCTCCGTCCCCGTCCGCCATTCTGCTTCCACCCCCATGGCGCTGAAAAGAATACAGAAAGTAAGTGTGATATGAGGCAATCCCGGGAAACAATGGAGGCCGCCTCAGTCGGTGCCCTGTCATCCCCAATACAGGGCTCTGTAACAGCACCCCCTACAGGCCGGCACAGGTGAGCTCCCCCCACCCCACCTCAAGGATTGGGGTCACCTCACAGTGTGAACTCAATGTCTGTGTTTTCAGGAAGACACACTTCTCCTCTTACACCCCATTTTATGTATGACTTACCAGTTCTCTGCCTTTCATCACCCTTCCCCTGGACATGCCCTTACCTGTGTGCCCAACACATCCCTCTATAATCCTCCTGTTCTCTGGACGTAGTGAAGTCTGACTAAACCCAATCATTGAGTGCCTTGCTCTATTGGTCCCAGCACAGCCATTTCTTCCCCCTTCTTGTCTGGTGATCCTGCCAGACCCTTGACTTCCTGTCCTGGGGTGACCATGGTGACAGCAGTATGGTCATTGCCTTGCCCCGGTACTGGGGACCCCCCCTGTGTAGGCCGGTACTGGGGACCCCCCCTGTGTAGGCCGGTACTGGGGACCCCCCCTGTGTAGGCCGGTACTGGGGACCCCCCCTGTGTAGGCTGGTACTGGGGACTCCCCCTGTGTAGGCTGGTACTGGGGACCCCCCCTGTGTAGGCTGGTACTGGGGACCCCCCCCCGTGTAGGCCGGTACCGGGGAGCCCCCCCCGTGTAGGCCGGTACCGGGGAGCCCCCCCCGTGTAGGCCGGTACCGGGGAGCCCCCCCCGTGTAGGCCGGTACCGGGGAGCCCCCCCCCCGTGTAGGCCGGTACCGGGGAGCCCCCCCCGTGTAGGCCGGTACCGGGGAGCCCCCCCCCCGTGTAGGCCGGTACCGGGGAGCCCCCCCCCCGTGTAGGCCGGTACCGGGGAGCCCCCCCCCGTGTAGGCCGGTGCCGGGGAGCCCCCCCCGTGTAGGCCGGTACCGGGGAGCCCCCCCCCGTGTAGGCCGGTACCGGGGAGCCCCCCCCCGTGTAGGCCGGTACCGGGGAGCCCCCCCCCGTGTAGGCCGGTACCGGGGAGCCCCCCCCCCGTGTAGGCCGGTACCGGGGAGCCCCCCCCCCGTGTAGGCCGGTACCGGGGAGCCCCCCCCCCGTGTAGGCCGGTACCGGGGAGCCCCCCCCCCGTGTAGGCCGGTACCGGGGAGCCCCCCCCGTGTAGGCCGGTACCGGGGAGCCCCCCCCCCGTGTAGGCCGGTACCGGGGAGCCCCCCCCGTGTAGGCCGGTACCGGGGAGCCCCCCCCCCCGTGTAGGCCGGTACCGGGGAGCCCCCCCCCCCCCCGTGTAGGCCGGTACCGGGGAGCCCCCCCCCCCCCGTGTAGGCCGGTACCGGGGAGCCCCCCCCCCCCCCGTGTAGGCCGGTACCGGGGAGCCCCCCCCCCCCCGTGTAGGCCGGTACCGGGGAGCCCCCCCCCGTGTAGGCCGGTACCGGGGAGCCCCCCCCCCGTGTAGGCCGGTACCGGGGAGCCCCCCCCCCCGTGTAGGCCGGTACCGGGGAGCCCCCCCCCCCCGTGTAGGCCGGTACCGGGGAGCCCCCCCCCCCCGTGTAGGCCGGTACCGGGGAGCCCCCCCCCCCCGTGTAGGCCGGTACCGGGGAGCCCCCCCCCCCCGTGTAGGCCGGTACCGGGGAGCCCCCCCCCCCCGTGTAGGCCGGTACCGGGGAGCCCCCCCCCCCGTGTAGGCCGGTACCGGGGAGCCCCCCCCCCCGTGTAGGCCGGTACCGGGGAGCCCCCCCCCGTGTAGGCCGGTACCGGGGAGCGCCCCCCCCCGTGTAGGCCGGTACCGGGGAGCGCCCCCCCCCGTGTAGGCCGGTACCGGGGAGCGCCCCCCCCCGTGTAGGCCGGTACCGGGGAGCCCCCCCGTGTAGGCCGGTACCGGGGAGCCGCCCCCCCCCCCCCGTGTAGGCCGGTACCGGGGAGCCGCCCCCCCCCCCCCCGTGTAGGCCGGTACCGAGGAGCCGCCCCCCCCCCCGTGTAGGCCGGTACCGAGGAGCCGCCCCCCCCCCCCCGTGTAGGCCGGTACCGAGGAGCCGCCCCCCCCCCCGTGTAGGCCGGTACCGAGGAGCCGCCCCCCCCCCCCGTGTAGGCCCATACCGGGGAGCCCCCCCGTGTAGGCCCGTACCGGCACTTACAGCTTACTCACACCGACACTTTAGGTTAGAAAATCTGAACGCAGGACAAGTTATCTGGGAGGAGTAACGCACTTTTATTAATGTCTAGATTACTTTTTCCTGCATTCAGATCTTTATGATTGAAAGTCTAAGTCTAAATCCAGGTTTCCTTGTCACTTAAAAATAGTTTAATTGGGCTGAGCTGGTCCATATGAGCTATTTTCTTTATTTTGTAACTTGGCCACATCATGAGAGCTGTATCATGATGTGGTAGAATCAGACGTATGCAGTACAGGCCACGTCTCATTCACTGGGGAGGGGGAGTAATTTGTCATTTTCTGCCTCCAACAACGCTGCTGGGAGGAAAGAGTGACGTACTTTCCCCCCGTTGCCTCCAACAACACTGCTGGGAAGAAGGAGCGACAATGTCCTCTCCACTAGCAGGATTCATGTCGCTGCCTTTTACGACATTGCTGGAAAGAGAAAGTTACTTATGAGGCCATTCTCCTCACCAGCGGGATTCCCCTCATTGCCTCTGACAACACTGCTGGAAAGAGGGAGTGACTGTCCAGTCATTATCCCGCCAGCTGGATTCCCCTCACTTTACATGTGCTAGTGCCAGCAGCTTAGTTTACTCTGTTGCTTTGGGAACTGGAGTCACGGACCAGTAATGTCACTTACAGCAGTGGTATACTTACTGTCACGCCCACCCCACATTGAGAAGACTAATTTGTGGTGACAACGCACCAAAAAAAAAAGCTATGTAATGGGCAATTACAAAAAATTGTAAAGAGGGCTATAAGACTCATAATGTTGGGTTGGCCTGTTACCATGCTTAGGGGTCAACGTACACAACTACTTAAAGTAAATGTTTATTGCATGGAATAACTTAATTTAGATTGCAGACGGTGACTCAATTTTTATTATGTTGAGTTTTTTAAGCCCCCCAGTGGCAGACCTGTGTGAGTTCATAAGCGAAACAGCAGCAGAATGTGTTTTCCAAAGTTGCGTAGTGCCTGCGTAGACTTGTGGCTATTTTTACACATCTAGTAGTTTGTCAACACCCATATATCTTGTTCTGCTAAAGAGCTGTGCAATAGTTTATTTGTTTTTTAGGTCAAGATCTTTAAAGATGAATTCCAGGAAGGAACTCAGCCACTTTGTAAAAAAGTGAAGCCACGCTATGGGGTTGATTTACTAAAACTGGAGATTGCAAAATCTTGTGCAGCTCTGCATAGAAACCAATCGGGTTCCAAGTTTTTTTTTTTTTTTCTTTTGTCAAAGCTTAATTGAGGAAGCTAAGGTTAGAGGCTGATTGTGAGCCACTGCTCAGCCCTGCCCCCACTCTCTCCTCATTGGCTGTGATTAACCATAGAGGGAGCCAATGGCTTCCGCTGCCATCTCAGCCAATGAGGAGGGAGAGCCGAGGCTCTTCTGCATATCGCAGGATCGGGCTCAGGTAAGTATTAGGATGGGCTGGCAGTACTACTGTACACAGGTTTATTTATTTATTTTTTACCTAAAAATCCTTGACCCTTTACAACCACTTTACGTGTAAGGAGCTGCTATATCAGTCTGATATTTTCGAAGTTCCAACTTTGGCAGACATTTCATACCAATCTTTACTCAGCCCCCCACAACATGACTCTCAGGTTGGGAAAACCATAACCCTAATGGGAAACACTCTGAAGAATGAGGTTAGGGTTTCCCCCCTGGAGAACAAGGCTAGGGTTAGGGTTTCCCTTTAGGGTTTGGGTTTACCTGAATAACAAGGTTAGGGTTTCCCCTTGAAGAACAAGGTTAGGACTCAGAGATTGAAATAGGGACCTCCTCCAAAGGATAAACGTCAGCAGGCGGGTCCCCAGAGGTCAGTGTTAAAGAGGCGTGGCTGACCCACCTCCACCAAAGTGTTATATCGGCTAAACGGGCGTTTTTAAATGCCAGTTTCAAGCTGTCAAATTATTCAGAGGAGGTTGCCTCAGCGTCCCATGTACATTAAGCCTAAACGGGCATTTAGGAGCAGTTGGACATCTTTTTCAGTTGCCCCTGAACTCTCCTCCATGTTATCTTATCAATACTTGTACACAGGGTCGTTTACAGTCATTTCTAGGCAGTTGAGTTTAGAGCCTTTTTTTGGAACACAAAAAAATGGGTTCAGAAGCTGAGTTTAGAGGCATTTCAAGCACCAAACGCTGTAACTTGCGTTTACCCACGTTTCGTTTACAGTTGTTTTTCATTTTTTGATGAGATGTATTTTTTTTTTTTTTTTTTTTTAAATGCTTTTAAACGCAAACGTGGCAATGGATGTTTTAAATGTGGGTTACTATCTGTCAAGTTAAATCATTCAAGAGAGGTTGTAAAAATGTCCCGTGTACATGAAGCCTAAGGTGGTTCTAGAATAAATTTTCCTTTTGTTGCGTTTTTTTGAAAATAGCAACTAGTAAAAACAGTGTGTATGTATTGTTTGTGTATATGTATGTTTTAGCTTATAGAAGAAACCTTTCTGTAGCAGTTGCGGTTTCTAAGTAGTGCTGGCTCATGAGTGATTCTAGAAAGATGATTGATGGCTGAGCTTATTTACTGGTGCAGAGATGAGTTTGCTAAGTGTACTTCTAAACCATGACAACCAGTCAGAACAAACTACAGCAGTTCATCTAATTGGTCTAATGACAGCAGTGTGAAGACTGAGCTAGTGTGTGAATGTCTCTCTAAAAGTGGTATTGGGCACGATCACAAACATCTACATACTCTTAGCCGCATATAGGGCTGGTTCAGTTCAGAATCGCACAGGAGCGCTGTCTGCGTTTCTTTTTTGCGATTCATGTGTATTCCCATGTAGTGTGATTTTTGCAGCTTATTCATTTGAATGAGCTGTAAATTGCATTGGAATGCAGAAAAATTGGTGCATGTACTACTTGTTCAGAAATGTGCCACAACAATTTGCATGGTACTGCCGCGGCGGAACAATGCAATTTGGTGCCTGGAAATGTACTGCCTTTGGGGTGCTGTTAACAATACTTTGGCATCCGCAGCAGATGACGACAAAAGTGGTGCAGTAAACGCACACGGAATGCACCTTTCCCGGATCACGTTCTCTGTGAAGCTGCTCTTAGATTTCAATCAGATTCTGGATGCACAGTCATCTATCTTCTCTAAGCAGCAAAACCATCTGCAAAGATAAATGCTCAGTTTGAATTATACCATTGAAAACCCATTAGCTGCATTTAGGCCTCATGTATACCACAGCTGCTAAACTGAAGTTTAGGAGCAGTTGGGTGTTTTTGTCAGCAGCCCCTGAACTCTCCTCTTATCTTATGTGTACATGTACACTTAGTCGTTTTATAGTAGTTTAGAGGCATTTGAGGTTACAGGCATTTTTTTGACAGCAAAAAAATTGCGTCATGACTGTAGTTGACTCGTATTTCAAACGCTTGTAACCACGGTAAAGTGTGCTTACAAGCATTTTTAAAGGGGGAAAAATTCCTGATAATTTGTGAACCTATAAAAATGTTGAAAGAACACACATTTCACCACATGCTGTTGCCTGCAACAATTAGGGTTCAGTAGCAAGGAACTCTGGTCCTCTCATGCAATTTTTTCTATGTTTTCAGAGCCTCGGAAACATCGGGAGCATTTCCTCACACATGCTCCTAATGGGATCCACAGTGAAAACACAAAACGTAACACCACTATCTACAAGCACGTGGCTCTCTTCTCCCACAGAATGTCTGAAATAGTTAATAATTTACTTGTTTTTCATGCATTGTGGGCATTTGGAAGGGTCTCTTGAGATTATTTTTAAAAGACGCTGCTAAACTCGCATAAACGTGGTATGTAAGTCCTCATGTACACTGCTGCTGATAAACGGACGTTTAGGAGCAGTTGGGCGTTTTTTGGGGATGGGACCGTGCTGTGTGTTTGTGTGCGCGCGCCTATGGATGCAGGCAGCGCAGCTCAAGATGGAGCTCATGCAAGCAGCTTGCTACGGAGGCAGTGGGAGAAGAAGCCAGGTGTGCCACTGGGGGACCCCAGAAGAAGAGGTTCAGGGCAACTCTGTGCAATTCCAGTGCACAGAGCAATTAAGTGTAATATGTTAGTTTAAAAAAAAAAAAGACTTTGCAATCATTTTTAATGCATTCTCTGCATTAAGGTAAAAAATGTTCCGGTAGATGTGTAAGCGCGCCCCCCCCCCCCATTTTTCATAGATGATTAAATGAGTCCTGTCTCAATCCAGCACTGTGCCCATCTGTAGAGGTGCTGCTCTCTGTTCTTCTCCTCACAGGATTTATCAATTTAAAACCTGCGATAAGAAAGCTGGAGGCAGGGTTGTGCTACGTTGTGTGTTTCTATAGACACACAAAGCAGGCCTCGGGAGCACACACAGCTAGCTAAGTGACCACACACAGAAGAGGAGGAGCCAAGAGCACCTGTGTAGGATCCTAGAAGAGGAAGAAATGAAGTCTTTACAACTGTTTTAGGACCTCTTTTACACTTGCAGTCAGGGGGATGGTATAAAAATGTGATTGATCTGCTGTTTTTTCACCCCATTAAGGGGGACAGGGTTGTACTTGGTATCGTGATCACATAAAAAAAATTATAGCCCCTGTTGTGTGAATGGGGAAGTGTTGCCACTTTATGCAATATACATGTTGTGGACTTTTAGAGTTAAAATGGGTGCTGAGGCTGGTTCCCAGCCATCTGCCAACTGCCCCCTGAAAAGCAACTTGCCGTTGATCGCATCTCAGAAGGGCCGTAAGGGCTAAAGTGTGTTAATGGGCCTTAAATTAATATTTTGTTTATACTGAAGTTGGGTATTAAGTGTGGTGTGTAAGGCTTTTTTTTTTTTTTTTTTTTTTTTTTTTCTGGTATATATTTTCCTTCTTGACTACTAAACAACTTACTATAAATAAGATCTATATAAAAGTCATTCTGTATTTATATGTAGTCTTTCATTCTTTGTCATGTCAGTTACTCGCCCTTTAGGTTGTGCTAGGCCTTGGCTCTCCCAACTTCCTCATGCCTTATTGCTGACTTGTGCTATCACTCGAAACTCATCTTGCCAGGAACCAGTCACATTATTCTCTAGTGGCTCATGAGATACATTCTGGTTGTGAAATGCTCAACAAACCAGTAACCCCTTATGTGCCACAAGTATGCTCTGGAGCTCCTTTAAATATTGGGTGAAGTTATGTATGCTGCTGCTTTATATGGAAGGGAGATCTATTACTGATCAGGTAGAGTCAAAAGTATATAATCTGCAGGAAGGGAGAGTCCTGGCATTGCCCACAGAATCCCTTCGCATTTCTGTTGATGAATGAGTAGAGTATCAGCTATCTGTGGAATCTCCTCATGTATTGTCTGTCTTCTAGTTTTAGGCTCCGTGCACACTGGAGCTGATAAACTGCAGTTTATTGGCGTTTGGGCGTTTTTTTTTTTTTTTTTTTTTTTTGTTTGGTTTTTTTAAAGCCCATAAACTCTACTTTATGTTAGCCTATGTGTCCATGCACACATGGACGTTTTTTAGCTTTAATGAGCAGTGGAGTTTATGGGCTTTTTTCTGAACCCTTTTTTTTTTTTTTTTTTTTTTTCCAAAGTGCCGTTTTTCACAGCTAAAAAAAACGCTGATAAACGTGTGTTAATTAGCGTTCAGCATTCTATTTTTTTTCAATGCATTGTGGGATTTTTGGAGTGTCCTCCTGTATTTTTATTAAAAACGCCCATAAACGCTAACAAACGTTCATAAACGCTAGTACAAAACGCTCTTGAAAGCACATTTTTCAACCAGTGTTTTCTGCCAGCAGTCTGGCGTCCAGAAAAAAGGCTTTTTTGAGCTTCGGTGTGCATGGAGCCTTATGCTTATGGCCCAGCAAACAATTAACCATAAACTGTGTGTGTGTGTAGCTGAAGACTCTAAACTCTATACTTTTCTTTACTTTGGAAAGTTCTAACTCCTGCTTTTAGGAATTAGTAGCTCACAAGGAAATGACTGAATGTATGAATACTTTATTGCTGTTCCTCTTTACCAGAAGTCTTGTGTTAAAGCTATGTTTCAGGCAGATATAAAACCCATACCAATAATCCTATGGTTATTGTACATTTTTCATTTTTAAAAAAGAAAATTCAGGTTAAAATAGTGTTTCCATGGGCAAATTATAACAGAGAATATTGCTTTAGGTTGGCACCAGTAAGTGTGTTAACTTCAACAACAAAAAAAAAAAATTCTACTTGGGAAGAGGGGAAAAAATAGATTACAGTGATCACCAGGACTTGTCCAGAGACATTACCTGTCAGCAATGTTGGAGGCAATAGCTGTCATTATACCTACACATGCATGGTTGACAGTAAAATCCTCACGCATGCACATTAACTGTAATGTGCAGCAGCACGCAACCTCAACAGATAGGTTTCTACTCTGCATGTACAGGTTATTAACATAAGTCTAATCTTTACTATATAATCTTTACCTGCAGAGAAAGATGCTGAACTTTAGTACATGCACGGGTTGTTTTTAATTCTGAATTGGCACCCCCACGCATCTGCAGCCCGGGGGGCAATTTCATGCACGCTAAACCACATGGTGCTCCAGCACTGTGCGATTTCAAAAACTGGTCTTGTTTCTCGTGGGTATGGCAGCCCATTGAAATGAATAGGCTGCCCTACAAGTGACAAATACGCTTGCACAAGTCTGAGCTGAGCCTTCGTCCGAATAAGTTGTGCTATGACCAGAAAACATGCACTCTACTCAGTGAAATGGTCTCTTCAAAGAATTTATTAAAATGTATTGTTAGGATTTGTCTATCGTCAGAGAGAACCTCTTTGTGAAATTACCCCTAAACCTAAGCTGTGCCTTACGCTATGCCCCAATACTCACCAGAGGTACAGTAAATGATCCTACTAGTTCTGGCCATAAAATGAGGTATTTTTTGGACTCGATTTTTCCCTCCCACTGAGCCTTCGTATTCTGACAACAGGGAGACTTTCCCCGCTGTCAGATTACACTCATCAGCACTGCCAGCTATTTTCGAGAGTTATTTTTCCAACAGGCTGATTTGTACCAGGTATGGATTTGATTTAAATCGACTCTATTTTAAATCATAATTTTTAGAGAGCAACTGTCATCTCTGTCCCGCAGCAGCTCCTCCTCTGACCCGCTGTTGACTCACCGACAGTCCTATCCACTTTAATGGGACGGCTGATGCGGTAGTGACACAACAGGGTAAGGGACGTGGAGGCAGCAGGTGAGTGGATGCCCGCTAACAGGCGCTGCCATGGCGGATCTGAAATAACGTGTTCTCATTAAATGTAAGGACTTATTTTTGCTGGTAGAATATTTAATATTTGCAAACAAAATGAAGGTTTCCAATATAGAATAAGCTCTCGGGTTAGTAAAACAGCGATATCAGAACTGATTTTAGGTTAATAACACAGTTGGAGAACTACTCAAATTCTTTTATTTAAAACAGTAACATATTACATGTTCTTGTGATTGGTTAAACATCAATGAAGTGCATAAACAAAATATCTTTAAAAAAACAAACAAAAGAACCGAAACTGAATATACATTATCTCATAAAAGTGAGTAGATCGCTGACATTTTTGTAAATATTTTACTATATCTTTTCATGTGACAACATTGAAGAAATTACACTTTGCTACAATGTAAAGTAGTGAGTGTACAGCTTGTATAACAGTGTAAATTTGAGGTCCCCTCCAAAACAACAACACACAGCCATTAATGTCTAAACCACTGGCAACAAAAGTGAGTACACCCCTAAGTGAAAATGTCCAAAAGTGTCAATATTGTGTGGCCACCATTATTTTCCAGCACTGCCTTAACTGCTTGCTGACCGCCGGCTGTCAATTGACGGCCAGGCGGCGCAGCTCTCGTTGCGGGCGGGCGTCATATGACGGGCCGCTTTCCCGGCCCACCAGGGGGCTCGCGCCGGCGATCACGCCCGCCTTGTCACTGGTCACCCGGTGCCCGGCGGCCGTGATGTCCGCCGGGCACCTGCGATTGCCGGTAACACAGCAAGACCGTAGATCTGTGTGTGTAAACACACAGATCCACGGTTCTGTCAGAGGAGAGGAGACCGATGGTATGTTCCCAGTACAGAGGAACACCGATCGGTCTCCTCCCCTAGTGAGTCCCTCCCCCTACAGTTAGAAACACTCCCTAGCAACACAGTTAACCCCTCCATCACCACCTAGTGTTAACCCCTTCCCTGCCAGTCACATTTATACAGTAATCAGTGCATTTTTATAGCACGGACCGCTGTATAAATGTGAATGGTCCCAAAAATGTCAAAAGTGTCCGATTGTGTCTGCCGCAATATCGCAGTCACGATAAAAATCGCAGATCGCCGCCATTGCTAGTAAAAAAAAAATAAAAAAAAAATGTTATAAATCTATCCCCTATTTTGTAGACTCTATAACTTTTGCGCAAACCAATCAATATACGCTTATTGCGATTTTTATTTTTGTAGAAGAATACATATCGGCCTAAACTGAGGAAAAATTTTTGTTTTAAAGAAAACAAAATTGGATATTTTATATCGCAAAAAGTAAAAAATATTGTGTTTTTTTTTTTTTTTTTTTTTGTTTTTTTTTTTTTTTTTTTTTTTTTCAAACTTGTCCCTCTTTTGTTTATAGCGCAAAAAATAAAAAACGCAGAGGTGATCAAATACCACCAAAAGAAAGCTCTATTTGTGGGGAAAAAATAACAATTTCATCTGGGTACAGTGTTGTATGACCGCGCAATTGTCATTCAAAGTGCGACAGCGCTGAAAGTTGAAAAATGGCTTGGGCAGGAAGGGGGTGAAAATGCCCTGTATTGAAGTGGTTAAAGTGGATGTAAACCCAATGTCATCCTTTCTAAACTACTGCCATAGGGGTTATCTATAAGGATATACATGCCTCCTGCATGTATCTTTACCTGTCAAATGTCTCCCCTCTGTCTGTTAGGAGACCCGAAAACTGCAGATTCTGTGGGTGGGTCCGTTGTCTGTCTGGAGCTCGATGGGTGGAGTCTTGATGTCCGTAGACTCCCCGCCCACCTCTACATTCCCCTTGTAAATATGCATTTTCTCCTGTGTATTTCTTACACTGAACTTCTGCTATGATCTCCAGTGAAAAGACAGGAAAGTAACCACATGACTTCAGCATGCCAAATCATGCTGAGGTGTGGAACAGCCAACCCTTGCAGAGCTGCTGAAGAAAGGAGTGGGGGTGGGAATTAAAAAATAATGCATGTCTTAGGCTAGTGCACGAGATATGTAAATCACCTGTCACTTACAGCAAGGGGGAGGATTTGACAAAGTTTTTCTCTGTCAAGTTTTATCTCCCTGAACAATAAAAGGGGATTGCTCAGAGCTGGATTAACTCTTTGTGGCAAGACTGGGCTCAAATGATAGGAAATCTTATACTATACATTATGACATATAAAAAGAAAAAAAAAAAAAAATTGGGGTTTACATCCACTTTAACCCTCTTGGGCATGGCGTTCACCAGAGCTTCACAGGTTGCTCCTGGAGTCCTCTTCCACTCCTCCATAAAGGCATCATGGAGCTGGTGGATGTTGGAGACCTTGCACTCCTTCACCTTCCATTTTAGGATGCCCCACAGATGCTCAATAGCGTTTTGGTCTGGAGACGTGCTTTGCCAGTCCATCACCTTTACCCTAAGCTTCTTTAGCAAGGCAGTGGTCGTCTTGGAGGTGTGTTTGGGGTCCCTACTGTGTTGGAATACTGCCCTGTGGCCAAGTCACCGAAGGGATCGGATAATGCTCTGCTTCAGTAAGTCACAGTACATTTTGGCATTCATGGTTCCCTCAATGAACTGTAGCTCCCCAGTGCCGGCAGCATTCATGCAGCCCCAGACCATGACACTTCCACCACCATGCTTGACAGTAGGCAAAACACACTTGTCTTTGTACTCATCACCTGGTTGCCACCACACACGCTTGACACCATCTGAACCAAATAAGTTTATCTTGGTCTCATCAGACCACAGGACTTGGTTCCAGTAATCCATGTCCTTAGTCTGCTCGTCTAAAGCAAACTGTTTGCAGGCTTTCTAGTGCATCAACTTTTAGCAGAGGCTTCTTTCTAGGGCGACAGCCATGCAGACCAAATTGCGGTGTATGGTCTGAGCACTGACAGGCTGACTTCCCGCCCCTTCAACCTCTGCAGCAATGCTGGCAGGACTCGTACGTCTATAGGTAAAAAGGACTACCGCGCTACGTGTACATACAAAATGTGGAATTTAAATAAACAAACCCCTCAACAATCAAGCACAAATCTAGTGAAGAAATTAAATTAATAAATAATAAAATCAATATATGACACTAAAGCAGCTGCAAAAAGTGGGATACACACAGTAAAATATTCAAGAACAAAAAAAAGCAGCGCTGTGAAAATAAAAAACTTAAGCTTAGGGGTTAACCTATAAGTGAACAATAATTAAATTATATACCCTTGAAAAGTGTAAATAAAGGAATAACATCTAAATGGAAACTTGATCAATAAAGGTTAGTCCCAAAACACCAATCAGAAGAAACAGTCCAAATATAAGTCCCAGCAGATGAATAGGATGTTGAGGGGAAATGGAGGTACCAATCACGGTTGGCAAATGGAGGTGTATTGGTTAAATGAAACCTTCACCACACCAATGTGCCGGATTATTAAAATTGTGCGCTTACCAAAAGGCAAGCTAATATGAGCTTGCGACCTTAACCCGGTTGGGGCCTTTTGTGGATAAAACCAGCAACGCACCACATCGAATTATGGATAGGTACACTGTCTGTCCGATCTCCGGGAACATTCGATTGGGAAGATATTTCCTCCAGCTGAGAGTTGTTCTCACAGGGGGTAATCAAGGAAAGAAAGAGGCAACATAGTGTAATCCTGCTTGATGGTTTATTAAAAAGTAGGTATAAAATCACACTTACATTTAGTAGGTTAAAAACAGGCAAAACAGTAGCCGGCCAGCTACAAGCGAACACCCGTCCGAGACGGAATCTGCAGCACGTCAGCACACCCGACGTACGTTTCGTCACACTCTGACGTCGTCTGTGCCCCAGACGACGTCAGAGTGTGACGAAACGTACGTCTGACGTGCTGCAGATTCCGTCTCGGACGGGTGTTCGCTTGTAGCTGGCCGGCTACTGTTTTGCCTGTTTTTAACCTACTAAATGTAAGTGTGATTTTATACCTACTTTTTAATAAACCATCAAGCAGGATTACACTATGTTGCCCCTTTCTTTCCTTGATTACCCCCTGTGAGAACAACTCTCAGCTGGAGGAAATATCTTCCCAATCGAATGTTCCCGGAGATCGGACGGACAGTGTACCTATCCATAATTCGATGTGGTGCGTTGCTGGTTTTATCCACAAAAGGCCCCGACCGGGTTAAGGTCGCAAGCTCATATTAGCTTGCCTTTTGGTAAGCGCACAATTTTAATAATCCGGCACATTGGTGTGGTGAAGGTTTCATTTATCCAATACACCTCCATTTGCCAACCGTGATTGGTACCTCCATTTCCCCTCATCATCCTATTCATCTGCTGGGACTTATATTTGGACTGTTTCTTCTGATTGGTGTTTTGGGACTAACCTTTATTGATCTAGTTTCCATTTAGATGTTATTCCTTTATTTACACTTTTCAAGGGTATATAATTTAATTATTGTTCACTTATACGTTAACCCCTAAGCTTAAGTTTTTTATTTTGACAGCGCTGCTTTTTTTTTTTTTTTTTTTTTTTTTTTGTTCAGGACTCGTACGTCTATTTCCCAAAGACAACCGCTGGATATGACGCTGAGCACGTGCACTCAACTTCTTTGGTCGACCATAATGAGGCCTGTTCTGAGTGGAACCTGTCCTCTTAAAGCGGAGTTCCACCCTAAAGTGGAATTTCCGCTCATTTGATTTCTCCCCCCCCCCCCCCTCCGGTGTCACAATTGCCACCTTTCAGGGGGGAGGGGGGGTGCAGATACCTGTATAATACAGGTATCTGCACCCACTTCCGGGTATAGCTAGCCACAGATCCTGCCCACCCCCATTGTGTTGTGGGAAATACCCAGTTCCCACAACACAACGGGGACCAGTGTAGACGCGCAGCGCGACTCGCACATGCGCAGTAGGGAACCGGGCAGTGAAGCTGCAACGCTTCACTTCCTGATTCCCTCAGTGAGAATGGCGGCGGCAGCACCCGAGGGACGGCTCAGTCTCGGGTGCCGACATCGCTGGACCCCGGGACAGGTAAGTGTCCTTATTTTAAAAGTCAGCAGCTGCAGTATTTGCAGCTGCTGACATCTAAAAAAAATTTTTTTGTGAAACTCCGCTTTAAACCGCTGAATGGTCTTGGCCACCACACTGCAGCTCAGTTTCAGGATCTTGGCAATCTTCTTATAGCCTAGGCCATCTTTATGTAGAGCAACAATTATTTATTTATTTTCAGATCCTCAAAGTTCTTTGCTATGAGATGCCATGTTGAACTTCCAGTGACCAGTATGAGAGAGTGAGAGCAACACCAAATTTAACACTCCTGCTCCCCATTCACACCTGAGACCTTGTAACACTAACGAGTCACATGACATCTGGGAGGGAAAATGGCTAATTGGCCCTAATTTAGATATTTTTACTTGGAGGTGTACTCACTTTTGTTGCCAGTGGTTTAGGCATTACTGTGCTGAGCTATTTTGAGGGGACAGTAAATTTACACTGTTATACAAGTTGTACACTCAGTACTTTACATTGTGGCAAAGTGTCATTTCTTCAGTGTTGTCACATGAAAATACGTATATACTTGGGTATAAGCCAACCCGAATATAAGCCAAGGCACCTAATTTTACCACAAAAAACTGGGAAAACGTATTGACTTGAGTATAAACCTAGGGTGGGAAAATGCAGCAGCTACTGGGTAAACAATGCCCATCTGCAGCCTCACTGTGCCCATTTGCAGCCGTACCTTTTTGATTACTAAAACAGCGAGTGTCTACCGCTGTGTTATGCGGTCTGTTCGGCCGTCCATTGTAACAAAGCCCCGCCTCCTTCTCGTCCGTGATAGACAGAACACTGATACAGTTTCCCAGCATTGTATCAGTGTTCCTCTATGACGGAGGAGGCGCACAGATTACTGTTTTAGTAATCAAAGGTATGGCTCACTCGAGTATAAGTGCGCGAGGGGGGGGGGGGGGTTCAACCTAAAGAATGGGCTGAAAAACTCGGCTTATACTTGAGTATATACGGTAATAAAATATATTTACATAAATGTGAGGGGTGTACTCACTTTTGTGAGATACTGTATTAGCTGGGTCCACATAATAACTTCAAACACGGTCCTTTTTATCACAGCATGTCTTCTCAAAATGTATCATTCGGGCCACCAGGCCTTGCATTTTGCACGCATACCTGCTTTACCCATAGGTAGAGGAACTTCAATAAAATAGGAGGGAGGGAGGAATAAAGCACTTCAAGCTATGTGCAGAAAGATCACAAGGTTTATAAGCTGCTTAGAATGTTTCACTTTCATTTTTACTGCTTGCCCTTCCTTCTCACACTTAGAGCCTGGTAAAGATGCATTTCTCTTCAAACAATCATACAGTTTGTAGTGTACATAGGTTTGCAAGACATTGGGACAAAGGAATATTCCTGAACTTTGTTTTTTCCCATGGTTACTGTGAAATTGTGTAAATGCATCAATGCAGTGCATGTTATCTCAGCTTGGAGAGCTTGGATTCATTGATTGAGCTTACCAAAAATGTAAATATTGCAGAATATACAGCCTCATGCTATACAAATAAGCTCCATTTCATGCTGAATAAACTCCATTATTATTGTATCTTAACCACTTCCCGCCCACCGTCATATGACATCCTGGGATTTGGGTGGGTATATCTGAATGTCTGTAGTTACAGACATCATTCAGATATTGCCGGTTTCAGCCGGCGAATCTCTACACCATAGGAACGATCATATCGGCCGTTCCGCTGCTTGATCGTTCCTATGGGAGGCGAGAGGGGACATCCCCCCTCCCGCCGCCCTCCGGTGCTTGCTCTGACTCACCGTTACGATCAGTGAGGCAGAGAGTGGATCCGCCAGCCCCGGATGTAGATCATAGAGATTTCCGGCGGACCAGATGGTCGCCGGAGTCTCTATGCTCATCGGAGGCCGGGCGCGATGTTATGACGTCACGCCCGGCCTCTCCATTCAAAAAAACGGCGCCGCTTCGGCTGGGAAGCGGTGATCGTTTTATTTTTATTTTTTTATTTCAGGCTTCCCAGCCTAGTGAGATATGGGGTCTTATTGACCCCATATCTCACTATTAAGAGGACCTGTCATGTCACATTCCTATTACAAGGGATGTTTACATTCCTTGTAATAGGAATAAAAGTGATCAAAAATGTTTGTTTTTTTTTTCAAAAAAAGTGTCAAAATAAAAAAAAGAAAATATATAATTAACAATAAAAAAAAAATTTTTTAAAGCGCCGCTGTCCCCGTGTGCTCGCACGCAGAAGCGAACGCATACGTAAGTCCCGCCCACATATGAAAACGGTGTTCAAACCATAAATGTGAGGTATCACCGCAAACGTTTGAGCGAGAGCAATCATTTTGTCACTAGACCTCCTCTGTAGCTCAAAACATGTAACCAGTAAAAAAATTTCAAGCGTTGCCCATGGGGATTTTTAAGTACCGAACATTGGCGCCTTTTGAAGCGTGACATGTTGGGTATCTATTTACTCGGCGTAACTTCATCTTTCACAATATGCAAAAACATTGGGCTAACTTTACTGTTTTTTTTTTTTTGTTTTTTTTAACACAAAACTGTTTTTTTCCCCAAAAAAACGCGTTCGAAAAATTCCTGCGCAAATACCGTGTGAGATAAAAAGTTGCAACAACTGCCATTGTATTCTCTAGGGTCTTTACTAAAAAAGCAAACAAATGATGATTTTTACATGTAGGGGAGAAATGTCAGAATTGGCCTGGTAGGGAAGTGGTTAAATAGAAAACTATCTTTAGATAGATTTTTACTCCAAAAGCATTTTTTTAACTACTTCCTGACAGCCCACCACACATACACTGCGGCAGGGTGGCCCGGCTGCGCAAAACACCGTACGTTTACGCTTCCTGGTCTGATTGGACACAGCGGGAGCCAATCGGCTGTTTCCGTAATCGTTTGGGGGAATGACAGAGGCAGACTGTCGTTCTGTCACAGAGGAAGAGGGAGATCTGTGATTCTTACTAATCCTCCTTTCCCTCTCTCAACCCTTTGATTGCCCCCGATGTTAACCCCTTCCCTGACAGTGTCAGTGCATTTTTATTTTTTAGCACTAATCACTGTATTGGTGTCACTGGTCCCCCAAAAAGTGTCACTTATTGTCCAGTTTGTTTGCTGCAATGTCGCAGTCCCACTAAAAGTCACTGATCGCTGCCATTACTAGTAGAAAAAGGGGAAAAAGTCCCTAAATCGATCCCATCGTTTTGTAAACGCTGTTACTTTTGCAAACCAATCAATATACGCTAATCAAGATTTATTTATTTTAGAATACAAATTGGCCTAAATTTGATGAAGAAATGTTGATATTTTACATTTTTATTTGATATATTTTATAGCAAAAAGTAAATGTTTGTTTTTTTTTTTTTTGTTTTTTATAGCACAAAAAACACAGCGGTGATCAAAAAGCTTTATTTGTTGGAAAATAGGACATCAATTTTGTTTGGGTACAACGTCGCACGCCTGTGCAATTGTCTATATAACACACACACACACACACACACACACACACACACACACAGTGATTCTGTACTTATCATATATGCTGCAGAAATCTCCCTCTACTGAGTCTGGCTGCATCCATTTTAACTGTGGGCAGCTGAAGCTGCTGCCTGTTCATTCCTGGATTTACACAGAGGCACACCTCCCAGCTCTCATTGGCCCTCTTATGACTCATCCTCCCTTCCTGGCAAACTCTCGGGAGACAGAGAGCTGTGAATGTCATAAGCCTTGGCTTTTTACCAGGCAAACAGGAAGTGGGCTGTATAAGGTGTTTACTGGCAGGAAAAAAAAAAAAGTTTTACGATCCAAAGTTAAAAGATTTAATAGATAAAACGTTGGAAAAAAATGACTGAAGGAATGAGAGCTGCAGAGCTGGAGGGGGCTGGATGTGGGCCGGAGTTAACGGAAGACTGTAGAAATCCATGTGTATTCTTCCACAGAGGAGAAATGAGCAGGTCTGTTTGTGTGTAAATCCAGGAAGTCGACAGGCATCAGCTTCAGCTGCCCACAGTTAAAATGGATGCAGCCACACTTAGTTGAGGGATATTTCTGCAGCATATTTCGCAAGTACAGAATCACAGTATATAAAATATATGCTGTGGTTGGAGGGAAGCTTCAGAATTGCAAAGATGTTTTTATTACAAAATTATGTGAGCAGACTGCAGTTCCTCCTTGGGTTTTCAGGTCAAAAATACGTGGCTTGATAAATCGCTATTTTACCAATTCAGTTTACGGCACCACTCAGACTGGAAGGGGAAGGCACAGTGCTAGAAGGCAGCCAGACTGCTCTGCAGTACAGAAAATGTTGAAAAGGGGAAAGCGGAATAAAAGGATTACCTCCTTGCTGTGCTTTCAGTGTTCGATTAGTAGACTGGGGGTGAGGGTGTATTTTTTTTTTTTTTTTTTTTTTTTTTTTTTTTTTTTTTTTTTTTTTGGTTTACCAGGTTGTTCTGCAGCAGTGGAGGAGGTCAGGGATCTGCTGTACTCTCTGGTGGAAGTGCCTGGATTACAGGATTTTGGTAGGATTTAAAATTATAATTTAAAGTAAAATACTAGTTGCCTGGTTATCATACTGATACTTTGTTACTGACCTACAACAAGCAGACGAGCAAATCACTTCAAAGTTGCAACTCCTGAATTGTGTAGTTGTGCTTAAAGGTATTAGCCATTGGCTCAAATAGCATTACTATGCTCAAATGGCATTCCGGAAGAACTGGTTATAGCGGAGGGGGGTGGGGGGAAGAATGCACTGTAAAAGCAAAATTTAAAAAACAGCTCTACTAATATTTAAGAGACTCACCATAAAATACTGATCCAGGAGAGTTTTCAATTGCCTCTAAGGACCATTAAGAGCAGGGGTCCTCAAACTACGGCCCGCGGGCCACATGCGGCCCGCCGAGGACATTTATCCGGCCCAATCCACCCAGGGCCGGATTGCTGACAATCCAGGCTCGGGCCGGGGCCAGGTCGGCTCAGCTTCGGCAGGGAGCATATCCGCTCCGCTCCGCTCAAGCCGCCTCCCCCACCCCAGTAATGGAGGGCTCCGTGTGCCGCGCTGCATGCTGGGAAGTGTAGTTCCCAGCACAGTCCCGCACGGAGACAGGAGGCGCGAAGAGTGACAGCGCGAGCGGAGGCTTCAAGCAACAGCCTACTAACAAGTGAGGACCCCACTGTCCCCCCCACTGTCCCACTGTCCCCCTGTCCACCCCTCTGTCCCCTCTGTCCACCCCACTGTCCCCCTGTCCACCCCACTGTCCCCTTGTCCCCCCCCCACTGTCCCACTGTCCCCCTGTCCACCCCACTGTCCCCCTGTCCACCCCACTGTCCCCCCCTCTGTCCCCCTGTCCACCCCTCTGTCCCCCTGTCCACCCCACTGTCCCCCTGTCCACCCCACTGTCCCCCTCTCTGTCCCCCTGTCCACCCCACTGTCCCCCTGTCCACCCCACTGTCCCCCTGTCCACCCCACTGTCCCCCTGTCCACCCCACTGTCCCCCTGTCCACCGCACTGTCCCCCTGTCCCCCCCACTGTCCCCCTGTCCCTCCCTCTGTCCACCCCTCTGTCCCCCTGTCCCTCCCTCTGTCCACCCCTCTGTCCCCCTGTCCACCCCTCTGTCCCCCTGTCCACCCCACTGTTCCCCTGTCCACCCCACTGTCCCCCTGTCCACCCCACTGTCCCCTCTGTCCACCCCTCTGTCCCCCCCTCTGTCCCCCTGTCCACCCCACTGTCCCCCTGTCCACCTCTCTGTCCCCTCTGTCCATCCCTCTGTCCCCCTGTCCATCCCTCTGTCCCCCTGTCCCTCCCTCTGTCCCCCTGTCCCTCCCTCTGTCCCTCTGTCCCCCTGTCCATCCCTCTGTCCCCCTGTCCATCCTTCTGTCCCCCTGTCCATCCCTCTGTCCCCCTGTCCATCCCACTGTCCCTCTGTCCCCCTGTCCACCCCACTGTCCCCCTGTCCACCCCACTGTCCCCCTGTCCACCCCACTGTCCCCCTGTCCCCCCCTCTGTCCCCCTGTCCCCCCCTACTGTCCCCCTGTCCCCCCCTACTGTCCCCCTGTCCCCCCCTACTGTCCCCCTGTCCACCCCACTGTCCCCCTGTCCACCCCTCTGTCCACCCCTCTGTCCCCTCTGTCCACCCCTCTGTCCCCCTGTCCACCCCACTGTCCCCCTGTCCCCCCCTCTGTCCACCCCTCTGTCCCTCTGTCCACCCCTCTGTCCCCCTGTCCACCCCTCTGTCCCCCTGTCCACCCCACTGTCCCCCCCTGTCCACCCCACTGTCCCCCTGTCCACCCCTCTGTCCCCCTGTCCACCCCTCTGTCCCCCTGTCCACCCCTCTGTCCCCCTGTCCATCCCACTGTCCCCCTGTCCATCCCACTGTCCCCCTGTCCATCCCTCTGTCCCCCTGTCCATCCCTCTGTCCCCCTGTCCATCCCTCTGTCCCCCTGTCCATCCCTCTGTCCCCCTGTCCACCCCACTGCCCCCCCCCTCTGTCCCCCTGTCCATCCCTCTGTCCCCCTGTCCATCCCTCTGTCCATCCCTCTGTCCCCCTGTCCATCCCTCTGTCCCCCTGTCCATCCCTCTGTCCCCCTGTCCACCCCTCTGTCCATCCCACTGTCCCCCTGTCCACTCCACTGTCCCCCTGTCCACCCCTCTGTCCATCCCACTGTCCCCCTGTCCACTCCACTGTCCCCCTGTCCACCCCTCTGTCCATCCCACTGTCCCTCTGTCCACTCCACTGTCCCCCCCCCTCTGTCCACCCCCTGTCCCCCCTCTGTCCACCCCTCTGTGCCCCTGTCCCCCCCTCTGTCCCCCTGTCCATCCCTCTGTCCCCCCCACTGTCCCCCTGTCCACCCCTCTGTCCCTCTGTCCCCCTGTCCACCCCTCTGTCCATCCCTCTGTCCCCCTGTCCATCCCCTATATATATTATTATTTATTATTGATTCTTTTATTCTTTTGCACTACAAAAAAGATGTGTGCATAGGAATTTAGGAATTAGTTCATATTTTTTTTAAGCTATAGTGCGGCCCCCCAACAGTCTGAGGGACCGTGAACTGGCCCCCCGTCTGAAAAGTTTGAGGACCCCTGATTAAGAGTTATTTCATTGTTATACTATTGCTAAAAATTGTATTTTATTTGCCTGCTGTTGAATCGGTTTTCTTATGAGATGTTAGCTGCATAATAATGCCATAATTGCAAAATCGCACACGTTCCTCTGATGCACGAAGAAATGTGCATGCGTTTTTCTGGCACAAGGCACTGCCATTGATTCCCAATGGCATCTGAGAACACATTACCATGCATTTTGGTGCGGTATTATTTAAAAAAAGAAAAAAACAAAACAAATGGGGTTATGCACTTCTTTCTTTGTGCCATATTCACCCATTGAAACAAACGTGCTCCCATAAACATGATGTACAAAAAAAATGCACATGCACCATTACACCTGCTTAGGTGTGAACAGAGCCTAACTGATGAGAATAGGTCAATAACCTGCCTATACTGTATTGATTACAGTTAAACTTTTTAGTGACTTTGCATTGAGAAAATTATAGGCTGTCATTGACATCTTCTTTAACCACTTGCTGGCCATGGCAGGTTTTTTTTTTTTTTTTTTAAATCTTTCACACAATTGTTTAAAATTGCTATTCTTGCTAGGAAATTACCTAGAACCTCCAAACATTATATATTTCCTGAAAGCTCTGGCAAATAACATGGTGGCTGTTGCAATGTTTTGTCTCATGACATTTTGTACAGCGTTTGTTACAAATGTTCAGAAAAAATACACTGCGTGTGCCTGTGAGATGGTGACAAACTATAGTACAGATTTTTTTTATAGGTGACATTTTGGAAGCCTTCATGATGCTTCATGTGTGGTGCAATCACTGTTCACGTGTGTGTGTGTGGCTAACCCCTGCCCCCTATGTGGTAGCTTTGGGCAGGTGACAGGTGCTCTTTATGGGCCACCTTCAGGTGTTGACACTGGTATACCCAATCAAGAAAGTTCACTCCCTATATAACCCCTCCTCCTTCCGGGAGCACATCAGTTTTTTTGCCAGTGTCTAGGGTGTGGGTTACGGCTGAAGATGTGCTCTGAGGAGTTCCAGGAGGGATCCATGCTGGATTTAAAAAACCTCCACAACCGGATCCATCCACGCCACTGAGGCCACAGGATTGTACCCAGGCCTTGCATAGAAGAACGAGGTTTTGCCTGTAACGCTTCTCTTTGAGGGCTGGACCCTAGGAACCAGGACTCTTTTTGGTCTTGCTACATTGCCTAAAGTTGTCCTGAGGGGTGCTATACAGGTCCAAAGGAGTGGAACCTCTATTAAAAAGGGACCTGGTCTTTGAAGGTTTACTAACGCAGCCCGCTATGTTGGGGGAAGTTTGGTCTGTTTAAAACGGCAGTATCCTGTAGCGAAGAAACTGTAAAAAGTTCACCTATGCCTTTTCTTACATGTATTTTAAACGTAATGCCTTAAAACTCCTCTAGAGGGAGTAAAGCTACACATTCCCTTTTCAGCAACTCTGTGTCCAGCTACAACAGCATGGTGTGTCCCTGTATCGGGGGGGGGGGGGGGGACGACTAAGCAGCTGGGGGTACATTATGTATACTGCACAAGGTATATTACATCCTATCTGTAGGCACAAGATGTTTGAGCAGATGATTATTCCAGGTGTGAAGGCACTAAAGGCTGTTTTACACTTACAAGTAAACCCCCTGTCCCCGGGAGGGCGGGCGGCTTTCTTATACAAACATCTTTTATGTATACCTGCCTTTTAGTATTATTCTTTAACCTCCCTGGTGGTATGATTATTTCAGATTTTTGGTGCTGAAAGCGGTACCGTTATTTTGCATGGAAATTTGGCGTTTTTATATTGTAGGCCTGTAATTCTTAGGAATAACACACTTAAATCTGTCCAAACAAGAGTCTAGTAGACATCCCGGGTATGATAAAGTTTGAAACCCTAAATCATAAATTATAATATATAATAAATAACTATAAATATAAGAAATAATATAATAATAAAAATGATTCAATAATGTAATTGCAGAATTGTCGCTGTCGTTACTTTCAGTGTTTGATAGCGGATTTCCCCACAAATAACTATCGCTCAATTCTGCAAGTGATTCTAATTTATTATTGCTGTTTTCTAGCTGGTCTAAACCTGCTTTTGATGTAAAGGGACGGTTTTGGTTGCTATGGACAATATCCAGTTTCCAGGCAAAAAGAACAGTTTTTATAATACAAGACTGCATACAGGGCACTGGACAAACCACTAGGAACAAATGGGAGTTGAAATAAATTGATACAGTAATGTAATCTGTAAGATTACAGTGTACTGTATGTGTATTGTGTGTTTTACTTTTTGAATTTGGCACCGTTCTCCATCCCCGTGCGTTGCAGGGAATGGAGCCCAGGCACTGTGATCGCGCGTTTTGAGGTTGATTTGAGAGGAGGAGGGCGGGTCAATAAAAGGGGCGTGGCCCAATAGAGTCCGCACCATGTGCGGGACTCAGCGTCCACATGGAGCGCACAGAGCACCGGCTTGCACCTGAGAAATCTTTAAAAGCAGCGCTCTTATGACTAAAATGTCTCTACCAGAGCAGCTGAATGAAGAGCTGCCACACAGGACACAGGAGCGCTGCAGCACATGAGGGGTTTACACATGAATTTCTAGTACAGGAAAACAGTGTTTAGCATCAGATTAATCTTGATGTTGTATTGTTATTTCTACTATTGCTCAGCAAATAGTACATTTTTATTAGAATGCCTCTGCTTTTGTGCTTAGCACTATGGCTTCCAAGGTTACCACAAAGGCACCTAAAGTTCCACCCCCAGGCGCTGGGAACTCCAGTCAAGCCTCCACACTGTCATCCTCTCCGGAGATGCCAGATATGGCAAGCCAGGGTGAGTCTTTGGAACCTATTGGTGGTGCAACTGCTTCTCACACTTCAGCCCCTGTATACGTGACTGAAGATGCCTTTTCCTCTGCCCTGCAGGGCTTAGAAGGAAGATTAACGGCTTTAATCGCATCCTCCATCCAAGGGGATAGGAAGCGTGCTAGATCCCCCTTCCCCACCTCAAACCCTTTACCAAGGGAACAGTGGGCACAGGATGAGGTATTGCCCTCAGGCGATCACGTAGAAAAACAAGCCGATTTTTCCTCTGTGGAGGAAACAGTAGATGAACCTTATGCAACCTTGCAATCTGAGAGATTGATGATACAAACTCTTACGGTGATGGTTCGTTCCACTTTCATGCTACCCCTAACAGAGTCAGCTGAAAAATCGGTCCCTTCCTTGGGTTTTTTAAAACCTTTTACAGCCTTTTCATGCATTACTAGAAAAGCTTATTTATGCTGAATAGGATCATCCGGATAAGCATTTTCTCCCTCCAGAGTTTCTCAGTTCTCTATTCCTTGGAGGAGAAATTCACAAAAGATGGAAAGTACCAGCAGTAGACGCTGCGATTTCCAGCATCAATAAAAAATTTAACTTGTCCAGTAGACCATGCACAAATGCTTAAGAATCCAACAGATAAGAAGTTGGAATTTTTGTTAGCACCTTCCAGGAAAAAGAGGATTTTATTTCTCAGCCTGCAGTCGCTGCAATAGGCATCTGTCAGTGCCTAAAGGACAAGTTCAAAGAGGCCCTTAGGGAGGTCCCTGCACAACAGGCCCGTGAGTTAGCCGAACTACCAAAGGCACTATGTTTTGCCATAGACGCCATAAACGAATTATCTACCAAGCGTCCCGCCTTGCGCTTGTGCTAAAACACATGTGTAGGACCCTGTTGGTCAGCCGAAGCATCTTGCAAGAAAGCTTTTGACTAGTTTTCCCTTTTTTCATTGGAAGATTTGGTCCAATACATACACATAATTTCTAGCAGGAAAGGTACTCTTTTGCCCAAAAGGAAGGTATAAACGTCCTTTTATTTAAACTGACTCCTTCCCCTGCACCAGGGGCAGCTGCCTCTAGGCCGCGGCAACGGTCTCCACCATCAGACTCTAGAGGAGAAAACATTCAGCCCCTGTATACATGATTGAAAATGCTTTTTTTTTTCCTCCGCCCTACAGGGCCTAGAAGGAAAATTGGCGACTTTAACCGCATCCGCTATCCAAGGATAGGAAACGTGTTGGATCCCCCTTCCCCACCTTAGATCCCTTATCAAGGGAACAGTGGGTAGAGGATGAGGGGTTACCCTCAGGTGATCAGGAAGAAAGGTATACCGATTACCCCTCTTTGGAGGAGACAACTGGAGTTGAACCTTTTTTCAGCCTCGCAATCTGAAAGATTGCTGGTACAAATCTCTTACAGAGATGGTCCGTGCCTCTTTCAAGCTACCTCTAGTAGAGTCAGCTGATAGTTCTGTTTCTTCTTAGGTTCCTTAAAACCTTCACTGCCTTTTTCATGCGTTTCCTGTACATGTACAGATCCACGCAGAAATTCAACAGATCCATTCTAGATCTAAAAGAATCGAAATTGGTTCCTGAAGATGCGCTCCTTTCTATGGAGTCGATCAGATCAGTAGTTTCTATCCTACAAGACGGAAAACTTCTGGTGTCTATCGGCCTCAGGGATGCATATCTGCATGTCCATATATTTCCTGCTCACCAAAGGTTTCTGCAGTTCGAAGTAGAACAGCATTTCAGTTTGTAGCCTTGCCCTTCGGGCCAGCTACAGCACCCCTAGTGTTCATAAGTGTTAGCCCCACCTCTAGCTAGGTTAAGGGCACAGGGTATAAACAGTCTTGGCATACCTAGACGATCTATTGCTAATAGACCAATCAGTGTTTGGTTGTAATGCATACACCTTACTCCGGTTACCTGGAAAAGTCTGGGTTGCGTTCTCAACCTAGTAAAGTCTCCCTTAAAACTTCTAAAAAAGCTGGAGTATTTGGTTCTGATCATAGATACAGCCCAGAAAAAGGTGTTCTTGCCCATGCAAAAAACAACTCCATAAGAGAGTTGGTGCGGATGGTCAGGTCAAAAGGAGATCCCTCCATTCGCCTTTGCATGAGGTTGTTAGGAAAGATGGTGGCTTCATTCGAAGCAGTTCCCTATGCCCAGTTCCATTTGAGAATGTTGCAAAACAGTATTCTATTTGCTTGGAACAAAACAATCTAAGCTTTGGACTTGCCAATGCAGGTGTCCCAAAGCCTCAATTGGTGGTTACTAAAGAATCTGCTAAAAGGTAAATCCTTCAGACCAGTTATCTGGAAAGTGGTAACGACAGACAACTGTCCAAGGACAGTGTTCAAGAACCGAAAGAGCCTTGCCCATCAACATCCTAGAGATTTGGGCAGTGCGTCTGGCTCTGAAGGCCTGGACTTGCAGGTTAAGGGATTGTCCTGACAGGATCCAATCCGTTAATGCCACGGCTGTGGCCTATAGCAATCACCAAAGGGGACACCAAGAGTCTCTCAGCGCAGAGAGATGTAAACCATATTCTAACTTGGGCACGGAGTATTTCTTTCTGCCCATAGGCAGAATTCTTGCCTTTTTTTTACAGTTAGGTGTATAGATGAATTTGGCCCTGAGTACTATTAAGGGTCAAGTCTCAGCCTTATCGATTTTTTTTATTTCAAAGACCGCTTGCTACGCATTCTTTAGTCCGGGGTTTTATGCAAGGGGTGATGCGGATTAATCCGCCAGTTTAATCACCCTTGAGCCCTTGGGACTTGGGTTTCGTCAGTGTTACAAAAACAGCCATTTGAACCGATACAGGATATTCTCTTGGTCCTCCTTCTGACAAGAAAGCTGGTATTTTTGGTTGCTATATCCTCAGCAGTGAGTGTTTCGGAATTGGCTGCTCTTTCTTGTAAAGAGCCATATTTGATTATTCATGAGGACAAGTGGTGTTACGCCCTCGTCCAAGCTTTTTGCCAAAAGTAGTTTCAGGTTTTCACCTGAACCAAGATATTGTCCTGTCATCGTTTTTTCCAAAACCATGTTCCAGGGAAGAAAAGTCACTACATTGTCTTGATGTGGTGGGAGCAGTGAAAATCTATTTAAAGGCAACTGCTCAGATTCGTAAGACTGATGTCTTATTCTGCCAGAGCGTCCTAAGAAAGGACAGGCAGCCTCGAAATCCACTGTCGCTAAGTGGATTTGGCAAGTTATAATTCAAACTTATAATTTAAGGGGTAAGATTCCCCCTTTTTTAAGTTAAGGTGCACTCTACCAGGGCGTTTAGTGCTTCTTGGGCAGAACCAGGCTCCATGGCTCAGATCTGTAAGGCTGCAACTTGGTCTTCAGTGCATACATTCACAAAAATGTTAGGTGGATGTAAGGAGGTATGAGGATATCGCCTTTGAGCGCAGTGTGCTGCAGGCAGCAGTTTAAGTCCTCAAGTCTGGGGGTACCCTGCGGGTTGTCTCTCCCTCTCAAGTAGCATTGCTATGGGACATCCCATAAGTAATTACTTAGGCTCTGTGTCCCATGATGTACGATAAAGAAAATAGGATTTTTATTACAGCTTACCTGTAAAATCCTTTTTTTTTGGAGTACATCATGGAACACAGAGGTCCCGCCCCTCTTTTGGGATTTAAGTATATTGCTTTGCTACAAAAACTGATGTGTTCCCGGAAGGAGGAGGGAGTGTACTTCCCTGTGTGTATAGCAGTGTCAACACCTGAAGGTGGCCCATAACCCATTAAGTAATTACTTGGGCTCTGTGTCCCATGATATACTCCAAGAAAAGGATTTTACAGGTAAGCTGTAATAAAAATCCTATTTTTCACCCAACATTGAGGTGGACTTCTGCTGCAGATTTTATGATATGAGCATTTAAGGGGGGGGGGGGGGGAATGTAATTTGTGGATTGCAAATTATTCTTGATGAAAGCCCCATAGAGGCCAGCTTCATGGCCAATATTCATGCCAGCCTTTAGTAAATTTTAAAGCTGACGTTCTGGAAAACCACTACATTTAAAGATTAAATACCAATAAGAACTGTTTTGCCCAATAAATGGGTTTTATTTCTATCTATCCAGTCCTGAGATTTACACTGTCTGCCAGACAGCACTTCCCTGTCAAGGAGATCTGATTATCTTCTGTATTTAACATGACCAGGTCTCCTCCCCATCACCACCCTGTGACTGCACAGTAAGGCCAGGGTCACACCATTACAGCTGCGATTTGATATGATTTTCAGTGTGACTTGGTTGCGTTTTTGGTAGTGAAAGGAGACTGGATGCTGGTAAAAGGG